>PVKM010005189.1:0-48894 GCA_004027735.1 Carollia perspicillata
GGCTTTCACAATTACGTATCTCCTGCTTGTATCACGAGATCTCTCCCCTCCCCACTTTGTTGCGAAGGTATTTAACCACCCACCTGACCCCTCCTCAGTGCCCAGAATTTGGAAGCTGTCTCCTCTGGGCCCACGCGTGTAATAAAGGCTTACTCCGTCACCCCATACCGTGTAAGAGTTCGTTTTTCCGTAACAATAGTAGTTTTTTAAATGTTTTAATATGGGGGAGAGTTCAGTGATGCAGACACCGGCCCTCAATGTCCAAGTCATTATGGATGAAATGAGACATTCATAGGGACCACCAAGTCTGGTGGAGGAAAAGGGACAGCATGGCTTTTCTCTCGAGGGGAGCAAAAGCTGCAGCCCTTGCCGTGACCAGCCTTTATTAGGTTTCTCAGCACATTACATGATGGTCCTCATTTACTATGCACAGGTTGCTTTAGGTGGTTACCTTTCACACAAAACAAAGGAGCCAATGCCGCTAATCACATCACAGAAGAGGGATATTTGCAAATGAAAAGAGCAAAAGTGGTTGAACCAGTTACACTCAATACTGGGGAGGTTTAGCATGGATTTTAGGAAGTTACTTTGCAGTAAATATTTGCCACTGGGGGCTGGGCCCATGCCACACAGAATGGTCTCCTACAGTTGAGCATGTTTAAATTCTGTTAGGGAGAAACCAGAAAGGGGAAGTGAACAATTCAGGAAAGAAGAATAGGGCCAAGGACACAGCAAAGAGTGGGAGCTATCCTCTAACACGCCCGCGTTAAGACTGGGGGGAAGGGAGAAGCATTAGATACAGTCATGCAATGCTTAACGATGGGATGGAGACACATTCTGAGAAATGTGCCGTTAGGGGATTTGACATTGTGGGAGCATCAGAGAGTGCACGTACGCAAACCCAGATGGTATAGCCCACTACACACGTAGGCCATGTAGTATAGCCTATTGCTCCATAGGGGAGGAAAAATCATTTCCCTTTATCCTTCCAGGTCCTGAGACATACCTGTGATAAAAGACAGATTAACAGGAGAGAAAAAAAAAAAACAGAAGTTTAATAACATGCACAATTCCTATATCCATGGGAGACCCAGGAACGTGGAGTACCTCTCCGCTATGTCTGCAGCCACACTTTAAAAACCATCTGAAGACAAAAGAAGGTGTTGGGGGCTGGCGAGGTAGGAGGGAGGCTCTGTTGGAGAAGTCAGGAAAAGCACAGTAAACAAGAGTAAGAGGGTTACACACATTTAAGTCCATACCTTTTTCATTGATAAGAGATTCCACAGACAAGGTCAACCCCCTCTTCCTGGTATAGGGAGTAAGACACACAAGTGGAGATTTCCCTTATAACTGCAAATGGGTTTGACAAAGGCTAACTTCTGCTTGGCTTTCAGAGCTTCTCCCATACCCACTGTTTCTCAGAATTAAGCAATGTAAAATGATCATTATGCCACATGTACATATTTTGGAGTGAGAAATTCTGTTCCCCTGCAGCCCCTAAGCCTCAAACTTGTACAGTACATGATTGTACTGTAGACTGTAGACAATATTAGGAAAGCTACCATGGCACTACACTACAGGCCTTCTTCAGCTGTGTTACAATCTTAGGGGACCACGGTGGTACATGAAGTCTGCCCTGGACT
This sequence comes from Carollia perspicillata, assembly GCA_004027735.1. Classification (NCBI taxonomy): domain Eukaryota; kingdom Metazoa; phylum Chordata; class Mammalia; order Chiroptera; family Phyllostomidae; genus Carollia; species Carollia perspicillata. The sequence goes on from PVKM010005189.1 coordinate 1,644, forward strand.
GAAACATTGTTTTCTGGCATCTGACTGTACTTTCCAAGTCAGAGGCAGAATGTACAGGTAGTATTTAGCTGAACCCTTGTGTTTTACATGTGCTATCACTAATATTACAATATCCTGTCCAGGTTAGGGCACATTTATTTTATAGATCGAAAGAAAGATTTACACTATAATTAAAGATGGTAATGTATGGAAACAAAACATAATTGTAAAAAGGGACTATATTGTATTCTTACAGGTTTGTGTTTATCTGTGTCACTTTTTATTTAAGACAAACCTTTGCTTTGTTTCAAAGCATAAAATACACTAAATAACCAAATTTTACCAGATGTGTTTTTTAAAAAACTATCTTTAAGGTTGTGTTTTCATTTTCCCACCAGGGGTCAGTATAACTCTATAGGACTTGTGCCTCCTGATGTTCACTGTCCAAGATCTACTGTGGCACCTGTTATTGGAAACCCAAAATAACTGAGTGAATGAGTAAATGCAACAAAAAATGTTTTATCATTCTCTATAGCACTTTTCTCCTTTAGCTACCCACAAATATCTAGAAATCATCATTAATAAAGGTACAAAACGATCGAAGAATATCTTTTTAATTGAGAGAACTGCTCTACTCCAGGTCTATGAAAGTGGAAGTGATCTGGTGTGAGAAATGAGAGTTACTAAGGACCAATAACAGCACTGTGCCAGTCATTCCTGGAAGGAAAAGGTAGTGCCATACAGAGTTGTAATTCAGTCATGGGTTACTACTAAGTATCTCAAAATCTTGACATGTGAAGGCCATATAATTTGCAACCGGTTCTCCCCTACAGAAGTGGGGCAGAGGATAGGCTTTCTGAAATGAAACTCTGTGGCAAAGTAGACATGATTAGGATTCTGAAGAGAAGAGCTCAGTTGCCATCCCTCAGCTCCAATATCCAGAGTAACCACTTAATGCCACTAAACTTCTTCTCTAGTATCGAATATGTTCTGTCCTCTCCCTCTCAGGGCTGTTTGTGTGGCCTTACACTGAAGGGAGCTAATTCCAGAATGTCATTTCTCAGCCCTTTCAAAGGCTGTGGATCCAGAATATCGCCATGCATCATGAAATCTAAACAAGGATTCTCTCCTGAAGAAACTTCTTTTTGGTGCCTGACTGTTCGAGATGAATCTCACCTGAGGGAAGTTAGAGGCGGGCATTCCAAGGAGAGCACAAGGAAATGGACATGCTCTCAACCTAGGTGGAGACTTTTTCTAGTTCTATGGTAGCTATTTTCAGCTGAGGTGTCACAAGAATTTTTAAAACATGCAATACCTGACTATTTAGTCAGGGGAACAGTCCTCTTTTTCCTTAGATTTTCAAATTAAAAAATGACATTAGCCAACACCACAATAGCCAACTGGTACGAAGACCCTGTGTTGAACCATAAATATACAGGTTATGTAACAGAGTTGCATCTTATTGACCACATCACATAATAACGTTGCATCCGATTGGTTAATTCTTGGTACCAGAAATCCTAATATACAAGTTATAGGCACCTGAAAATTTTTTAAAAACTCACTTTGGAGCAAAAAGGATAGATAATTACTACTACCGTTATTTTTTAAAATCAACCAAAATTATACCTATTTTGTCAGATCAGCAAAAAATATATTTTTGGTGTACTGCAGAACTTTAGAAATTGGTTTATGTGTGCCATGCGATGAAAAAGTTGAAAACTACTATTCTATCTATGAGGTTGAAATCCTCACAAAGAAACAGCTCACACATCAGCTGGCTGTTTGTTCACCTCAATTCTATTGCCCAAATATGGGGTAAAGAAAAGGGGAGAAACTCAGCCTGGAAAACCTCCCAAACAATAGCCTGCCAGTCTGACCTCCAGCACTATTTTTTTTGTTGTTGTTGTTGGTTTGTTTCAAATGCAGAATTCCCTCAGTGGACTTTGATTTTTAAAAGTTATATCCATTTACCAGAATATGTACCTGAAATCACATGTTAAATAACTGCAACTAGCTTTTGTTTCCATAAAGGTAGATACAGAAGAGATTTTTCCTCCTGGCACTCAGCCTAAACTCCCAAGTGCTCCGCCCCCTTGCGTTCCACTGTTGGAACTCGCCCGGCGTGCTCCGCCTCCTTCCCTGCTTCTCTCCTCAACAAGTGCGTGGAGTTGCCATTATTCGCTGGCAATTCCAGGTAGAAAAAGTCATCTCAATTTTGGTACTGTTATTACATTAAACTCCTCACAGTGGAGACATAAATGTCACCTGCTGAATCACTCATCCTTTCCCATTTCATGCTAAATAGTTTATTTTGCTGTGACAACATAAGTGAAAACTTAAAGAAGGAGGTGGAAAAGATCTCAGGATTATAGTAGGAGCATAATACAAAGCCCTACATTCTGTTGGCCAGTGTTTTCAAACTTCTCTTTAGAGTTTTGCGTTAAAAGAAAAGAGCACAGAAGGAAAAGAACAAGAACAGGGGTGCAGCCTCTGTGAACTTGACACGCACGTGGAGACAGACGCCCTTAATCTGCTAGCGAGTTTTCCCGAGGGAAGTATAGGAGGCCCGTAAATGAGCACTTGGCACTGGCCCCCTTGTTCCATCATTCACGTGGGGCATGTTATGAGACAGGCATTTCCTGTGCTTGTTAAAATGAGCTACAGGTTATCCTGTCTGGTGTTGTCTAAACTCTCCTTCGTAAAATGGAATGTCGTTGATTCTCCTGTTCCTAGTCAAACTCTAACTCAGCCCTGCGATAACCTGAACGAACGGGTTTTGTTGAGCTTCAGTTTTGGGGGCCGTGACCAGACACTCTGAATGAAAGGAAATACATGGAAAGCATTTTTCTTGATGAGCTAAGGCCTTCATTTTTTTTAATCATCCCAGACTTTAACATGTTTCTATAATGCATGAACAATATACAGCTTCTCATACATGTGCTACAACGTATGTGTTCTGAGAGTACTTGGACCGATCTACGCCCGGTTCAGTGAGATGAGCTCATTGATTATGCACTGAAATGCCATGGCAACATCGGATTGTTACTGACGTTTCTCACTTGAAATTGTAATATTTTTCAAGTGAAATTGTGGTGCTTACTGTGTGCTGTAGACTGAATACGTTTGATCCCTTGAAACACATATGTCAAAACCTAATCCCCAATGTGATGGTATTTAGTGGTGGGGCCTTTGTGGACAGATTAGGTCATGACTGTGGAGCCCTCATGAACGGAATCTGTACCCTTAGAGAAAGACCCCCGAGAACTCCTGAGACCCTTCCACCAGGTGAGAACACAGGAAGAAGATGCTGCCCCTGAACCAGGAGGTGGACTCTCACCAAACACCAAATCTGCTAGTGCCTTCATCTCGGACTTTCCAGCCTCCAGAACTGTGAGAAATAAATCTTGTTGTTTAAGCCACTCTGTTAGTGGCACTCAGTTTTAGCAGCCAAGACAGACTGAGACACTATGTTTTAAAACAACAGAGAGTTTCAGGGCAGCAGCCATTGCAGACCAGACATTGAATAGTGTGTGTTAGGACGTCATAACCCTGTGTCATAACCCTGTGATTGTCAGACCAAGTCCCCAGCTAAGAATCTTGGGAAGGTAATACAGCATTTGGGTCACAGCTACCTTCTAAGGAATCAATCCAGTATTGTATTCCAGATCAACCACTTACAAGCTATGTGACTTTTAAAAGTTGCCTAATTTTTTCACAGTTTATTTTCACTTATATTATCACTCCATAAATATAAAATGGTGGTAATAATTACATGAACCTGAAAAAAGTTGCTATGTGTATTAAAGGAACTAATACCTGTAAAGACTCCAGAACAATCTAGAATAAAGTACCCAATGCATATTTGCTATTGTTTTTAGATGAAATAAAAACTAAGCTAATATTCTGTTTTAGATATGTTATTAAAATGTATACAGAATAGACTGCAGTGCTGGAGGATGTCTCATCACGGTCTGGGAAGGAGCGGATGGGTAACTCAGGGTAGTTTTGAGAATAATAGCACTGCACCATCAATAATGACATCTTGTGCCTACCAACCCCCACCCCGACCAATCAGGATTGTTTTATCTCCTAAAATGAAAGTTCCAGTCCAATAGAGAAAGAAATTCAAGCTTTGTATTCTAAATATTAACCATTGTCAACATCACATCAGAATCTGGTATTTTAAAATTGAAAGTTGTGCAAAACTAATGACATCTAAACTTCTTATTTTTATTATTTAGAAAGAGAGGAAGGGAGAGAGAAAGAGAAACGTCAATTTGCTGTTTCCCTTATTTAGGTGTTCCTTGTTTGATTCTTTTGTGTGCCTGACTGGGGATTAAACCTGCAACCTTGGGGCATGGGGAGGATGCTGTAACTAATTGAGCTACAGGGCCAGAGGCTATTCTAACAAGTTCTGCTTAAGTGACAAGGATGAGATTGTAATTGTCAGCCCTACACATACAGTGGTTTTATTTTGAAACCTGTTTTCCCTAGTGAGCTATATGCATTTATGCAATGCTTGTGTAGAAATCTCCAATAAAACAAGAGCTGTAATTTAGAAATGAAAATTATAATACGAGTGCCATGGAGGCACCCCTCACACCAAACAATACAGGCATTTCTTGTTCTAGGTGTATTTCCTCAAGCACATTTAGAACTTGTGGAATTTCTTTCTTTAGGCTTTTGGTTAAAATAAATATACCTGCCCTGGTGAAGAATAGGTCAGTCCTATGTCATGTAAGAAGCACTACCATAGGCCACAGTCATAAGACAAGTTCCCTAGGTGTAGAGCCTGGGGCAAGGGTTTTGGTATGAGGGGCTTTTGCCTGAGGGAGAGCTCAGCAGAAATCTGGGAGGGAGGGAGTGAAGCAGAATGGAGCAGGGGAAGTGACTAAGCAAAGTCTAATTTCATCCTGATCCCTTAGGGAATTGTAAAGAGAAAATGTATCACAAATTTGTCCCCAGTTAGTCACCACAGGCCTCAGGCTAGCCCCTGGGAATGTAAATAATGATAAAGAAACTCCTGAGCTAAGTGACTCTAGTCGGTTGAGGGAATTCACAGAGGAGATGAGGGGAGCTGTGAGCCATTAGCAGGCAATACTTAGCTGTTAATAGAGTGACAAAGCTTCTCTAGCCTGGGAAAGGTGACATGGGCCAGACACCAAAAGCATCGATTCCATCCACACTGCACAGATATTACCAGGTGACAAAAGGAATATCCTCCAAAAGGATGTTCCCCAAAGCACATCAAGGCCAGGCAATCCTACAGAGAACCAAATGAGGACATAGGCATCTGTCCTCTCCTTGGCTTCTTACTGGTTACCTACAGTACCTCAAGCAAGGCAAATGTAGAAAGGCTTGCCATATTTCAATTTATATCGGGTTGGCCAAAAAGTCCGTTTAGTTTGTTTTCTGTTAAAAAAAAAAGACATTTTTACCAATAATTTTATTATTTGGATATTTTGAGTATGTTGGCTATCTTCCATGTGGTATAATACTAATTGTTCTCAATTAATATCTTGATTTGATTACTCTCAACTTCAACTGGTCTATCTGACCGTGGAGCATCGTCTGGCCAGAAATCTCTAGCAAAAAACTTCTCAAACCACTTTTGACATGTTCAATCAGTCACAGCACCTTCTCCACACACTGCACAAATTGCTTTTTGCATTTCAGTTTTATTTTTTCCTTTCTTGAAATAATAAAGCATAACATACCAGAAATGTTGCTCATTTTCTTCCATCTTCAATATTAAAAAGGCTACACAAAAATTCACCAATTTTGTTAAATTTTTTAATGCCCGCTAATATGACAGTTGTCTCAATACAATCTAACAGAATTGTTTTGAATGAAGTTAAAGACAACTAACCACTACTAGAGCCATCTTATGGGAAAAAAACAAGTAACTTTTTGGCCAACCCAATATAAACAATGAAAATAAAAATCCCTTTCTCTCAGATGGCTTTTGACTTTAATCAGACATACATGTGACAATATATCATAAGGTAAGAGAACTACAAGAATATAGGATATTGCTGTTCTTTCATTAAGCAGGGAGACGTGGTTACAGCACCCAGGAGAATGCCAAAAGAGAATACAAGTGTTTCTTGTAGACTCCACTCACTGCTCAGGTAAACTGAGTCACCTTCTGTTCAATAAAAATCATGTACTTTCTTTAACCTTCCTGAAAACTACACAGACTGATTGAAGCAAAATTAGCTGGAAAAGAGACTATGCAATATATTGAAGGGACTTCCTCATGAGTTTTGTAATTAAAATTTTGGCACTCAGTAAGAGTTGTCATTCACGAGAGCTCTAAACTCTGAAGTTCATAGCCATCTCAATGTAGCCAATTCTCATTTGCTTCTTTCTGAAGCCCACACTCAGTCATTGCCCCCACCCTAAGTCCCCACATTGGTCTAGTATTTATATTAGTTTCTAGATTTATGGATTTTCTTGAGCTATTCCTTTTTAACACAGAGATGAAGGAAGGTAAATACATCCATATTGTGTTAATAGGCTTATAGACAAAGAACCAACACCATTTTTTTCTCTGAAGTAACCAAAGGAATTTTCTGGGTTAGGTAAACCTCTGTATAGGATTCATTATATTCAAGTTCAAGAACTAAAGTTAATTTTGCACTAAGCTGTTAGTGGACTGCCTTTTGTAATATCTAAAATAAGGTATAACCTGAAAAGCATTCTGTTGCTTTGGGAAAACAGAATATATAATTTGACAGCATTTATAGCAATAACAGTAGCATTGACAATGCTCTTAATATTTAATAATTCACTTCTGAAACTCAAGACTTAGACTGAAGTTTAAACTTAGACTGAAGATGCCACCCAAAATTCCCTAGATAGTGAACAGGAGTAGACAAACCAAGACAGAATGCACTCTCATTTGGAGGAGGGCAGACAGAAAACCTAGTACCTACTTTCGCCTGGAGCTAAGCACAGTCCATGGGGTGGGAACTGTGGAGGAGGAGGAGGTCATGCATCTGGAATCTGCAGTCCTTCTGTTCTAAAGAGCTAGTGCATGCATACCAGAGACTGTGAACACTGAGGGGAACAGGGAAGTCATGAAAGAGAATAAGTTAAAAAGAGATCACTAAACTGTGCATCCTCATCTCTCGCTGAGCCCTGGATCAAATACATCCGCATGCACAAAACAGAGTCTAAGGACTCTGGCTTGAGACCACAGTTCTGAACAAGGAGTAGAGCTATTGCACAAAAAACAAAAGTTTTAGTTCAACATCCAAAAGAAAACCATGTGACAAAACGAAGAAAACAGTATTCACACACATATATAAAAAAAATGCAGTCCAGAATTTCTACAACCGAAATGGATACACAAAATTTCCTTCATATATATTACCAAGAACAGGGAAAACAACTTTTAAGAGTAAATATAATCAACCAAGTCTGACCTTGGAAAGAAAGAGATGTTGAAATGAATAGACAAAACATTTTTTAGTGGACTTTAAACTATCTTCAGTGAAATAAAATAACATATTTTGAATTCTTGAAAATCTCAGGAGATAACTGGGATGTTTCAATGGGAAAATAGAAAACAATGGGAATTCTAGAACCAATACATGTAACTTATTTTTTAATTTATTTTTTTATTGTTGTTCAAGTACAGTTGTCTCCATTTCCCCCGTCATCTCCCCCCCACCCCACCCATTCCCTCCTCATACCCTCGATTCCATCCCCTTTGACTTTGTCCATGGGTCCTTTATACATGTTCCTTGAAGACCTCTTTTCCCTCATTAACCCTCCCCCCACCCCTCAGGTTACTGTCAGTTTGTTCTTTATTTCAATGTCTCTGGCTATATTTTGCTTGATTATTTGTTTTGTTGATTAGATTCCACTTATAGGTAAGATCATATGGTATTTGTCTTTCACTACCTGGCTTATTTCAATTAGCATAATGCTCTCCAGATCCATTCATGCTGTCAAAGAAGGATAGGAGCTCCTTCTTTCTTTCTGCTGCATAGAATTCCATTGTGTAAATGTACCATAGTTTTTTGATCCATTCATTTACTGATGGGTACTTAGGTTGCTTCCAACACTTGGCTATTGTAAATTGTGCTGCTATGTCCATACTACCCAAAGCAATTTATAGATTCAGTGCAATTCCTATTAAAGTGCCAATGACATATTTCACAGATATAGAACAAGCATTTCAAAAACTGATATGGAACCACAAATCACCCCAAATATCTGCAGCAATTTTGAGAAAAACAAAGTAGGAAGGATCACAATACCTGATATCAAGCTATATTACACGGCCACAGTAATCAAAACAGTCTGGTAGTAGAAGAGAGACACACAGATCAATGGAACAGAATAGAGAACCCAGAAATAAATCCAAGTCTCTATGGTCAATTAATATTCAACAAAAGGGGCAGACATATAAAATGGAGTAAAAATAGCCTCTTCAACAAATGGTGTTGTGAGATCTGGACAGCTACATGCAAAAAAATGAAATTCAGCCACCAACTTACACCATACACAAAAATAAACTTAAAGTGGATAAAAGATTTAAATATAAGTTGTGACACCATAAAAGTCCTGGAAGAGAACATAGGCTGGAAAATCTCAGATATTCCATGCAGCAATATTTTCACTGTTATGTCCCTTAGAGCGATGGACATAAAAGAAAAGAATAAACTAATGGGACTTCAACAAAATGAAAAGCTTCTGCATGGTAAATAAAACATGTAACTTCTGAGTGAAATTAAAATTAATTGAATGATTTAGTCAATTGAACATGATAGAGACAAGAGCAAGTAAATTCAGATCAACAAAAATTACCCAAAGTAAGGAATGCAGGAAAAAAATTAAGAAAAGAATAGAGCCTCAAGCACATGCTAGTTAATTTCAAGCTATGAAATGCACATGTACTTAAAATATCAGAAGGAGAAATCTTCAGAAACCATGGGAACCAGAAAAGTTAAAAAAAATTAAATTGCTGAAAGAAGAAAATCTGTGGACCAAAATCTCTATATTTGGAAAAAAAATAGTAGTTTAGAATAGAGATAAAATGGCATTTTCAGATAAAATAAAACTAAGGGATTTTGTTACCATAGACCTGTACTGTAAGACTGTAAAAGGAAATTCTTCAGGCTGGAGGGAAATGATAGTTGATAAAAACTCTCAGATCCTTAGAAAAAATGAAGAACATTGGAAAATGGTAAACATCCAGATAGATTTAAGGAACTATTTTGTCTTTTTAATTTTTTTAATCTTTATGGTATTTTTCTATTACCATTTAGTCCCCTTGTACTTCCCTCCCCCAGCTTTCACCGCACTGTTATCCATGTTCATTAGTCCTTTTTCCTTTTTCTCAATCTTTCTGCCCTCTTATCTCTCCCAAATAGCTGTCATCCTGCTCTCCAACTATGAGTCTGTCCCTATTTTCCTTGTAATTTCAGTTTGTTCATTAGATTCCACATATGAATGAAATCATATGGTATTGGCTTTCTGATGGGCTTATTTCATTTAGCATAATGTTCTCCAGGTTTATCCACACTGTAGCAAAGGGTAAAATTTTCATTTTTTTTGGCCGACTAGTATTCCATTGTGTAAATGTAAATAAAACCATAGTTATTTTATTCACTCATCCACTGATGGACACTTGGGCTGCTTCCATATCTTGGTGATTGTAAATAATGCTGCAATGAACATAGGGGTGCTTATGCTCTTTTGAATTAGTGTTTTGAGTTTCTTTGGATATATTACCAGAAGTGGGATCACTAAGTCAAAGGCAGATCCGTTTTAAATTTTTTGAGGTACCTCCATACTGCTTTCCACAGTGGCTGTACCAAATTGCATTCCCAATAGTGCAAATAGATTTCCCTTTTCTCAACAACCTTGCCAACACTTGTTGTTTGTTGATTTATTGGATAGCTGTTCTGACAGGTGTGAGATGGTATCTCATTGTGGTTTTAATTTGCATTTCTCTAATCATCAGTGACGTTGAGCATGTTTTCATATGTTTATTGGCCATCTGTATGTCCTCCTTGGAAAAGTGTCTATTCAGGTCCTTTGCTCATTTTTTAATTGGGTTGTTTGTTCTTTTGGTGTTGAGTTTTATAAGTTCTTTATACATTTTGGATATTAACCCCTTATCGGATATACTGACAATTATGTCCTCCCATTCTGCAGCTCATCTTTTTATTTTGTTGATGTTTTCCTTTGCTGTGCAAAGACTTTATAGTTTGATTTAGGCCCATTTGTTTATATTTTCTTGTGTTTCCCCTGCCTGGGGGAGATAAATCTGATGAAAAATTGCTAGGAGCTACATCTGATATTTTGCTGCCTATGTTTTCTTCTAGGATATTTATGGTATTGGGTCTAACATTTAAGTCTTTGATTCATTTTGAATTTATTCTTATGTGTGATACAAAAACATGGTCTAGTTTTATTTTTATGCATGTATCTGTCCAATTTTTCTAACACCATTTATTGAATAAACTATCTTTAGCTCATTGTATGTAATTGCTTTCTCTGTTGAACATTAATTGACTATGAAGGTGTGGGCTTATTTCTGGGTTTTCTATTCTGTGCTGTTTTTATATGCCAATAGCGAACTAACAGAAAGGGAAATTAAGAAAACAATCCTATTAACAATTATTTCAAAAAGAATAAAATATCTAGGAATAAACCTAACCAAGAATGTAAAAGACGGGGTGATGGGAGTGGACTTGAGGAGGAGGGGGGATGCAGCTGAAAGTATTAGAAAGGGAAAAATGAGGACTTCTGGCCAAGATGGAGGCATAGATGGAAGCACTGTGCCTCCTCACACAACCAAAATTAAAGACAACAAATATTTACAAACAATAACACAACCAAAACAGAAAATTGAACACAGAAGTCCAACAACCATTCAGCCAGACCGGTAAGAGGGGCAGAGTCGGCTATTGGCGGAGAGGGAATGTGGCAGGAAAAGGCAGGGGCTGCCAGACTGGGAGTGCAGACCATGTTGGTGCCCTGTTCACAGACCCCAGATGTGGGGAAGAAACAGGCAGGGCAGTTGGCTGTTAGTGGTGACACATTCGAGCGCAGATAATCTAGTCAAGAACTGGCAATGAGATGGACTGTGCAGACCAGTGACAGGAAATAAAGCCTAAAAACAGCAATTGAAAAGGTGCCGGGAGAGACTCTCAGCCTCATGCAAGAGGTCATTGGGGAGACCCACAAGGTCCCGTAGCGTGCATAGGCCTGCCCACCTGGGAACCAGTGCTGGGGGCCCCAGTTTGCTTGGGGGAAGCAGCAGAGGGGACACAAATCTGAGAGAGTGTGGAACAGGCAGCATTGTTCCCTCTCTGACCCCACTCCCACAGACAGCATCACAACCCTGTGACTAGGTTGCCCTGCACTGGTGAACACCTAAGGCTCCACCCCTCATCTGTAACAAGCACCACCTGACCAAAAATGACTCAAACAGAAGAAAAGCTCAGAGTCCCAGAACCAATACTTTTAAACAAGCAAGAGATAGCCAACCTATCAGATGCACAGTTCAAATCACTGGTAATCAGGATGCTCACAGAACTGGTGGATTTTGGTCACAAATTAGATGAACAAATGAAGGCTATGCTAAGTGAAATGAAGGAAAATGCTCAGGGAACCAATAGTGATGGGAAGGAAACTGGGACTCAAATCAATGGAGTGGACCAGAAGGAAGAAAGAAACATCCCATCAGAAAAGAATGAAGAAACAAGAATTCAAAAAAATGAGGAGAGGCTCAGGAATCTCCAGGACATCTTTAAAAGTTCCAACATCCTAATTATAGGGGTACCAGAAGGGGAAGAGGAAGAGCAACAAGTGGAAAACTTATCTGAACAAATAATAAAGGAGAACTTCCCCAATCTGACAAAGGAAATAGACTTCCAGGAAGTCCAGGAAGCTCAGAGAGTCCCAAAGAAGTTGGACCCAAGGAGGAACACACCAAGGCACATCACAATTACATCACCCAAGATTAAAATGAAGGAAAGAATTCTAGAAACAGCAAGCGATAAGGGGACAGTCACCTACAAAAGAGTTCCCATCAGACTGTCAGCTGATTTCTCAAAAGAGACCTTACAGGCAAGAAGGGGCTGGAAAGAAGTATTCCAAGTCATGAAAGGCAAGGACCTACATCCAAGATTGCTCTGTCCAGCAAAGTTTTCATTTAGAATGGAAGGGTAGATAAAACACTTCTCAGATAAGGTCAAGTTAAAGGAGTTCGTTATCACCAAGCCCTTATTATATGAAATGTTAAAGGGACTTATCTAAGAAAAAGAAGATAAAAAATATGAACAGTGAAAAGACAGTAAACTCACAGTTATCAACAACCACACCTAAAACAAAAGCAGACTAAGTGGACACCTAAATCGGGAGCAGAACCACAGAAATGGAGGTCACATGGAAGGTTAGCAACAGGGGAGTGGGAGGAGGCAGGGGAGGAGGTAGAGAGAATAAGTAGCATAGACAGTGGGGAGAAAATAGGGGGAGGGCAAGAGTAGTGTGGGAAATGTAGAACCTAAAGAACTTATGACACATGGACGTAAACTAAATGGGGGGAATGTGGGTGGGACGGGGTGTGAAGGGTGGAGGGGAATGAAGGGGGGAAATGGAACAACTGTAATGGCATAATCAATAAAATATATTTAAATATAAAAAAAGAATGTAAAAGAATTAGAAAATTATAAGACACTGAAGAAAGAAACTGAAGAAGATACAAATAAGTGGAAGCACATACCATGATAATAGATAAGAAGAATTAACATCTTTAGACAGTCCATACTACCCAAGCAATTATAGATTCAATGCCATCCCTATCAAGGTTCCTATGACGTATTTCAGAGAATAAGAAGAAATGTTTCAAAAGTTTATATGGAACCACAAATGGTCTGACATTCCAACAGCAATCCTGAGAAATCTGAACAAATTAGAGAAATCACACTACCTAATATCAAACCATACTAAAAGGCCCTAGTAATCAAAACAGCATGGTACTGGCATAAAAACAGACACATAGATCCATTTTGTGTCTTTTAAATTTAAATTTATTTACATATCATATAAAAGTTTAAGACTAAATTATTACATTGTCAGTTTTATAATGTTTGTAGATGTATTATATAACAACAACATAAAGAACAGAGTGGTAGATATATGTCTATTAAGGTTCCAAGGTTTCTGTAGTTTGCTTAGAGTAGTAATATTATTTTTAATTAGAAGACTGGTTTTATGTTAGTGATACATATTATGAACCACAGGTAAATCAGTATAAAATGTGCATAAAAGAATAACTGAAAAGGGAACAGAAAAAATAAGACTGTCAATGTTAATTTAATAGTAATAAAATGCAGAGAAAGAGGAAAGAGAAAAAAACAGATACACATAAAAAGCAAAAATAAATTGGTAAATCTATTTTCTCAAAAAGTGTCAAGTTCGTCATTTGCTTCTTATAATTTATCATGATGACAGTTCTTAAATCTGTTCGGCCTTACAGATATGTAGCTGAAACAAAGAGAAACTAAATGACTTTTTCTGGCTTAAACTTTGAGTATTAGATAAATATCTGTTGTCAGTGAAAGATAAATGGGTTTCACCTTTACAAATTAATTACAGCTGTTGACAGGTGAAGTGTGCTATTTAGCAATGAATTAAGCACAGAGTAGAATGTATCAAGCCTGTGTCCAAAAGAATGCTTGTAGCTATTTTGGTCTTTAGGGACTTCTGTTTACTGTCATGCTAATGAATTACAAGATGTTTGTTTGTTTGTTTCAGAAAAGGTCTTTCTACAAAGTACATAGGCACAGCATTTCAGCATTATAACAAGAGTAGTGTCACAGCATCAATGAGAATATGTCCAAAATTAAAATTAATTTTATATTTTCTTTTTCTCACTTGAGATTGTATTTAAAGACTTCTATTCAAATAATAGATTTCTCCTTGGTGCTGAATATATCTTATAGAGGTCTGATACTACCTCACTCACTTTTTTCTCATAATAGAATTATGAGAAATTACTTTCTCATAATAGAAGTATGAAGCTGTATTTTGTCTTTATGTAATTGCTGCAGGAGAAGTTTAAGAACATTATAAAATAAAATTTATATCAACTGATTTACAGAATTTATCCATGCAGATGCACAACAAAAATGACTAGTCTGAAAGGTTGAATTTAATTGCAATTTTAACAGAAAAACAATTTAATTACATAAGAGTCCATTTGTCTTTCTAAGATACTCACTGATTGTATATTAGATTGCTCTGGAACTGGCAACCTTCACCCTTTACTGTGGTGAGAAGAAGGCAGGTCCATGACTATAAGGAAGACCAAAAGAATATATTATAAAGTTTCAGGGAAGAACAAGTCAATTCCATTTGAAAAGATAACAAAATATTTTGTTTTATATTTTAGAATAGGTTATCATTAAAGGTACCCAAGGCCTTGCTTTTACATGCTCTTTTTCTTTAAGGAAATCAAAAACATTTTGGGACCTACAAAGATTGTGTCAACTCCATCTCCCCAAACAGTACATTCAATCTTCTTCTTTTTGGAAAGAGAAAATAGTCATAGTAAGAGAAATGACAGTAATTATTTGTGGCATTAGATGCTGTCCCTCAATTGACAAGACATTTTTAATAGCTAAAGTGGAGGATGGAAATGTCACCCAATCCCAGTTCCAGAGACCATTGTGAGAAAGAACAAGTCATTTATTTTGACTGGGAAATGGAGTACATATTGGGAAAATGGTAAGTAAAAGACGTAGGCTGGAATCAAATTTGAATAATTTTAAATGTAAGGCTTAGGAGCCTAACTTTACTAAACAGACAATGGGACCTTTTGGGTGTGGGAAGACAATAAGTAAAGTGATACTTCAGGTATATTTGGTCGTGGTGTGTAGGGTGGGTGCCAAAGCACCGGCATAACACTGGCTGTCCATTTGCTATGCTTAGTTTTGAGACTGCATACCTATTGCAATGACTGACCTTTGCCAATGCATGACCATGACTTTCCCCATAACCTCCTAAATTTTTAGGTTTATTGCACTGATGACTTTGAAAAAAGCAATATAACATAATGCTTAATGCAAAATATTAAACCTTGGCCAATTTCCTTATTTTCAACTTTATTATCTCCAAATGACCATACTATTGTATATCACATAAATTTTTCAAGAATTAAGTAACTTATACATGTGGAACAGTACAGTGCCTGAGAGAAAATAAGCAAGTAAAAATATTAACTGCTGTATTACAAATATGGAACCAAGAAATAATTTAGTGAGATGTAAACTTTCTATTTCAAAAACAGTAAACCAAACACAGGAAAACGAGAGCTTGTGATGGAGATCATACAATCAGTTTTAATGAGAACTTACTGTCTATCAGTAAGAATTGTTTTCCAATGGTGGCAAAAAAATGCTTTGATAAATTGAAGGTGCTATCTTTAAAAAAATCGAGGAACTTCTCTTTCTTATCTTTTAAAGTTTTGCTATAAATCATAGCTCTCTAGCCATATAGTCTTCCTCATAGGATCCAAACAAATCTGTAGGAGAATCTTACCCTTTGTAGAACTCTGTCTCAGAACCTTGATGTAGGGGTCTATTCAGCTAAGTTCATGCTAATTTAGTCACTAAGGAGGAGAAGTATTTGGAGATCAGCCTTACCTCATTAAAATGAACGATCTTGAGAGAAATACTTTCTGGAAAGGGGGGGGGGGCGGATTTAGTTTTTAAAACTGCAGTGAAATGTACCTATATGAAACACAGGCAAAAATGGGATAAATGATTAAAGTTTATATTTTAGATTAAATAAGAAATATTAAACACTCTAGAGTTTTTCTAAATATACTATACAGAAATACATTGTCAGTATAAGAAATTCTGTTGTATTATACAGTGCATTCTTGATATAAGTGAACTGACTCCACTAAATAGCAGTAAACACAGTGAAAGAGAAAAGTTAAAAAACATGTTTTGTAGAAATAAGATGATGTGATAACTCTTATCTCCACCCTCTCACACATACACACATAAATGTAAGTAAAATGCCTGTCAAGGCTTCAAAATGACTGCTATCGTTACTCAAACTACCAATTCTTAGTCATTTTAGATATGACCTCCAACTATCCTATTAATTATTCTTTTTTAGTATGACACCCTATTTTCACTATCACACTAATCAGAGGTCCTTTTAGGCAATTAACCTGGCATCAGATGAAAGTGCTCATCAGAGACACACATCTCAATCACATTCTGCAGTGTTATATTTGCCATGCTATTTTAATTTTAGGTTAAACACTCTGTTTCAGTCAGGGTTATTAGCAACTGCAACAGAATCTGATGCAGGCTAATTAAGGTGAAAAAGGAAATTTGCAGGAAGCTATGTAACTTCTAGAATGGTTTGGGAATATCTGGGACAAACAGGGCTGGTGGTCTTGTCTGCGTCCTGAGGAACTAGGTAGTCAGAGCTAAGCTATCATCGCATCTCAGAAATGGGATGGCGCTGAAAATGAGACACTCTTGATCACACATCACTGTCACCAAGAGAAATAAATGCCTCACTGTCCTAGGTAGAGGGTTTGTGGATTGAATTGTGCCTCCCCATCCAAATTTACATGCTGAAGCCCCATCACCCAACATAACTATATTTAGAAATAGGGTTTTTAGGAAATTAATTAAGGTTGAATGAGGTCAAAAGCATGGGGACCTAATCTGAGAGGCCTGATGTCCTTCCAAAAAGAGGAAAAGACAGCAGAGATCCTTCTCTCTGTTTGGGTATGCACAGAGAAGAGACCATGTGAGGACACAGTTAGGTCATTTTGATAACCTGCACTGAAATGAGTGTGTGCCAAAGCTGGGAAGAGGGTCTTAGGAGAAAATAGTATGGAATTTCCTCAAAAAATTTAAAAGTAAAGCTGCCTCATGACCCAGTGATTCCACTTCTGGGAATATATACCAAGAATCCCAACATACCAATTCAAAAGAGTTTATGCGTCCCTGTGTTCATAGCAGCACTATTTATAATAGCCAAGTGTTGGAAACAACCCTGATGGCATCTTGATCTTGGACTTCTAGCCTCCAGAACTGTGTGAAAATAAAATGTTTCAGTCACCCAGGGTGTTTGGAAGCCCAAACAGACTAATACAGAAGGTCAACAATGGATTTCTTCCACATATCCACTCACATTCTGGTCTACCGTAATGGAAGCTGAGACTTGTTTTTTGCCAAGACTCAGAGAGAGGGCATTTACTCCAACACAGGGAATGGGCATCCGGAAGGAACCACATGTGCAAGGCAAGGCCACTAGCCCACTGTGTTGCTGACAAAATTCAACGTACAGTATTATCATGTTTACATGCTTTAGCAGGACTGTCCAACATTTTGGTGTCTATAGGTCACACTGAAAGAAGAGTTGTCTTGGGCTACACTTTAAATACACAAACACTAGTGAAAATAAACACTCTCATAATGTTTTAAGAAAATTTACAATTATGTGTTGGGCCACATTCATAGCCATCCTGGGCTGCACGAGGCCAGCAGGCCATGGGTTAGACACCCCTGCAAAGCATGGGAGTCTTACTAGATAAAATATTTTTCAAAATATTCCATTATAAAACAATGCTTGTGGACCAAAAATATCTTGGTACCCAAGGCTTTACTTTTACATACTCTTTTTTTAAAAAGAAATTTGGTCATATACAGTATTTGTGTATCAACTCCATCACCCAAACCAGTATACCCAACCTTCTTCCTTTTAGAAAGAGAAAAATAGTCATAATAAATGATATGATAATAATTATTTTTTTATCTTTAGATGCCTACCCCTCAACTGATAAGACATTCAAGAGCTAATTTTTTCTAACAATGATGTCCAATTCTATATAGTTCTATATAAAATCATATAACAGAACATATATAATTCTATATAATTCTATAGGTTATAGGTTTGGTATAGTCAGGCCTGTTAGAAGCACCATAAATAAAAATGTGGGACCTCTGGGAGAGGTAGCAAAGTGGGCTCATAGTCTACTCTGCTCCAGAAATTTCCTTTGGCATTAGACATTAATGTTGAGGTACATGCTCACACATTAGTAAAATGCATTTTTATTTATCAAATTATAAAATATTTTTAAAAACAATAAGAAGTATTAATCAGCATGTTGAAAAATAAAAATCCATATGTCTTGAGGGTGTTGAAATTAGTAAAATATTTTCAACAGGCAGTAATGGAAACAATACAGTAAAAAATGAAAAAAGAAAACAAGTGTCCATACACATTGAACCAGCAGTGTCACTTCTTCAAATGTGTCTTAAGGAAGTCATAAAAAAGAAACATGCAATTGACTGCATGTCTTAGTCCATTTGGGCTGCTACAACAAATACCACAGCGTGGGTAGTTTATAAACCACAGGAATTTACGTCCCACAGTTCTGGATGCTGAAAGTCTAAGTTCCGAGTGCCAGCACGGTTGGGTTAGAGCCCTCTTCTGGGCCACAGACTTCTCCTGGTGTTGTGTCTTCATGTGGTAGGAAAAGGGAAGGGGAGCTCTTGGGCCTTCTTTGTCACAGCAGTGATCCCATTCACAAAGGCTTCACCCTCGTGGCCTGAGTGCCTCCCCGAGGTCCCACCTCCTAATACCATCGCTTTGAGCATTCGGACTGCAGCATGCGGATTTTGCAGGGTAGATTCAGATCAGAGCAAACAAGAATGTCAACTGCCAGAGAATTCATATTAGGGAGAGAAATGCAGAACAAGCTAAATATCTGCAATTTGGGGATTACATAAAAAATATAATATGATGGACCAGAGATGTGAATGCACATGCTGTATTAAAAAATGTATTTTCTAAAAATATTTAAGGCTATGGGAAAATTCTCAAGAAATAGCATTAAGTTAAAAAATAAAATTTTATGCATGTGTACTAATTGAGAACTTAGAATATGTAACAAGTATTGTTTCAAGTTTGATGCATGTTACAATAAACCATACAAACATTCCTGTCCTAAGGAACTGACATTTTGCTCAGTGGAGACCAGAAATTACACACAGACATGCACATACACAGAGCATTTCAAGTGGTAATAAATGCTGTAGATATAAATAAGACCAGAGCAACACCAACTGGTGGGGTTAAAGGAGGGCATGGTGTCACAATTTTTTTTTATTTTTAATCAAAGTTATTGGGGTGACATTGGTTAAAAAGATTATATAGGTTTCATGTGTAGATTTCTATGACACATGATCTGTACATGGCACTGTCTGCTCACAACCCAAAGTCAAATCATCTTCCATCACAATTTTCAATGAGTGACCAGAGAAAGCCTTACTGAAAAGTTGACATTTGAATAGACTTAATGGAGGTAAAGACAGAAGTGAGGTATGAGGCTGTCAGAGAAAAGTTTTCTAGCAGGGGGAAAAAAAGCAATTGCAAAGGATTGCAGTAGAGAGAAAAACAAATGCATGTGTGAAGATTAATATTCTGAAATAATTTTGAAGTGATCTGCACGCTCATGAATGATTTTTTCCTATTTTCCATAATATATCCAAATAAAACAAAAATGTCTTTTAAAGACTGAAGCATTTGAGTCTTTGAAGTAATTAACAGTTTTTCTCCATTTAGTTTGATAACCTGCAATAAAATGTGTACAATAATTAAAAAGTTTATTTGTTCTGCATAGTTGTACTGATAGTAGATATTTCAAGACAATAGATGAACTTGAAAGAAATGTTCATATAATACAGTTAAAATACTTGATTGATGATGTTGAACAAGAAAAACCCTCATAGAGGCATTTTTAGAGACCTTTTAAAAATGAAATTAATCTCATCTCTGATTTCATTGGCTTAGCAGAATTAATTTAGGAATAAAAACATGCTCCTTTTCCACAGTTCCATACAGGTGGAAAGTGCAAAGCATTACAGATTCATTAAGAACATCAAAAATTTTTCTATGGGTGGATGTGTGACTCAGTTGGTTGAGTGTCATCCCATAAAGTGAAGGGTCACCCGTTTAATTCTGGTCAGGGCACATGCCTGGGTTGCAGGCCAGGTCCCAACTGAGGCACATGCAAGAGGGAGCCCAATGGATGTTTCTCTTGCACATCGATGTTTTTCTCCCTCTCTTCCCCTGTCTCTAAAAATAAATGAATAAAATCTTTAAGAAAAGTCTAATTTTTTGCTAGAACTAAGATTTCTAGTAATCATAGATCAATTCTAATTATATCAAGTCATATATTTGAAAATTGTATTTTTATTTTATTTAATGCTTCCATGAAGCCAATTTTGCAAAGTGATTTGCAGAATCAGGAGTATCCACGCTGCTCAGAGAGGAGCTGGATGGCACTCAGCACATTTATGATGGCTGATGATGGGACCTGTCTGAAAGCAGGACCCAGCCAGCACCTGGGCCTACACCTGGCCATGGAAACCTGAAAGACATTATTCACAAGGCGTGGTCCTGTGCACGTTTCCTATTTTAAAATGATTAAAGATCATCATTCAAAAAGATGCTTCTTTACTAGTTCACTCATCTATAGTGTATCACATTGCATGGTTTGAGGGCATAATCATTGAAAAATTACCATCCCATAAGCCACAAAAATTCCCTTGTTCCCCTAAAAGTTAACCTGAATGTAGGTAGAAAAATATGTTATTGAGCTAATCGCTTTTTAGTTGATCAGAATTAGGCTTGAGGATTTTTTGAAATGTTACATACAAACTGGTATAATTTAATTGATGTTGGTATTATTACAAGTACACAGATGTCTTAATTTTCTGGGAGGAAAATATATGCCACCTTATCTGACCCACGAGGCAGACTGGATAAATGCATTCAGGACTTTCACGCACAGCCGTACAGGTTGTGCACTGCCCACCTTCTGAGAATCGTGCCACTGCATAGCCCTGAGACCCTTGACTCCAGAGGAGAGCCAGTGGGTTCAAATTCCTGCCAGGATGCTTTCTGTATTTTTGAAATTGGACCAGAAAAGTAATACTTTGGTGCTTTATTTCCTTTTGATGTAATAATGTTAATTTTCTCATGGGCATGTTGGGAGGGTTAATTAAATTATCTCCAATAATAAGAGGAAGTACTTAGAAACATTCTTGGGATGTGGTAAGCAAACAAAAATATAGAGCAATTTTTATTCTGCAAGTAATCTTTTAAAAAATAAATAAAATTATTAATGTGATAATTACAGTTCTCAATTGAATAACTCCCTTAGGCCTTCCTTCAACACTGCAACCAACTTCCTGTAGAATTTGATTTACATAATTTACCTCTTGGATATCAAATCTTGTACTATGAAGACTATAATACAGCCAAAGAATTTTATTGTATGGAATAATGTGTCCCATTGATAATGGAAATTCAAACCAGTATTTGAAATCTCATGTGACAATCATAAACATAAAATACAGAGTTTGTGCAGCATTTTATTTAGGAGGAATTAACAATCAAATATCTATTAGAATAAAAGAAAAATACACACTCTTTGTAGCCAGTGCTAACAGAGAAGGTTATAGCAGCAATAAGGATAATCTCCTAACACCCTGCAATTGTGTGAGAAATGTGTTTTGGGCCAGTGACCATGAAACTTATGGACCAGGGAATAATGTTATATGATCTTTAAAATGATTTATAAAGATCAATGCTGAAAAAAGAAAAATATGTAGCTAATTGAGGGTCACAAGTGAGTATATTTTAAAGAGTTGATGCCATAAACCATTACTTGATGTTTTAATACACATGATCTCAAGGAGCTGCTACCTCCAATTTTAAAAGAGGCCAAATCAAATAGGAAGACACTAAAAGTTATGAATGAATTATATTACGTAAGTCAAGCTCTTTTCTTATTAATTTCTATGTGGAGGTGAACAGTGTTTTACAATTGGACTGTGACATTCATTAGAGTTAATAAAACTGTTATAATAATCATAACCCACATATATTTTTATATATGGACAACTGTAACCAACTTTTGCCCCACCTGCTTTTGTATTATACTTATAATTTTAATTACTTACAAAAACTTTTACTCTCCTTCTAGACTCATAAGGCAAAATGATAACATTTGTGACTGTACTATTATGTTGTAATATCACACGTCATATTGCACTACTTTAATTTCCATGGGCATTTATTCCATCACTGTCAAAGGTCTAACCCTGACAGACCTCTGAGCAATAAGCACATACCTTCCATGATAGAAATGGACTTAATTTGGAAGTTGATATCAAGGTAGCGTCCACTCTTTCATTTCCCAAATATGTTACCCTCTATGTTCTAGACCTGGAGTAACCCCAGATTAAAACATCTTGCACATCCTTTCTTCCAAGTAGATTATACTCCAGAGGGGAGAGAAATGTAGAAATTTTTATAGTACAAGATCAATGTTTTGATGTGTGGATCAAACAACATAGGAGAAGGAAGATAAGTCAATTTAGACAAGGTAGAGGACTGGTAGTGGAAATCTTTGAATTAGATTTTATTTTAGAAACCACCTAAAATACACTGACAGTATAGGCCTGAGCCATACTCAGAACAAGAGAACTCATAGGCATAGCAGAAGCTCCTAGAAAGTATAAGATCAAGAGAAGTACTTTCCTAAGAAGGACTGATGACTGTTTCTAAAACCCTTCATTGACTGTTGAAAACTGAGCACAGTTCTCCAAAAAGACTGTGAAAGAGGTAATAAATTTTGTTCTATTTGCACTGAATTTGCTTCAACAATGTGTTAGGTATATAAAGGCTAGAGACAAGAATTCTCCAACTTTTGGAACACTATGACCTCCCATTTGTGCTAAGGATACTAGACCAGCAGCCAAGGAGAGAACCCAATGACTAATTATTCAGCACTGTGTACCAACCAGAAGAAATATTTTTCCATAATACCCATTACTCTTAAGTACACAAGGAGAGAAATCGAGAGCCACAGGCACTGACTTCGGGTTTTGATACTAGAATGATAACTTTGAACTTGTGCTGCTTAGAATTAGCCATCTCCAATCAATTACTGAGTATAAGCCATCTGAGAAAAGGAGAATCCGAAGACAGGGAATCAATTTGTGGTCCTATTTAGTATTGGGTGACTGAGTAAAATGAAAAATCTTCAAACAAATTTCTAAATGAAAAAATGATTTATATTCCTGGCAAAATAACTTCTTGAATGTTACTATATCGTGTAAAAGGAACGAATAAGATCTGATGTCATCAAATCTCTCCTGCCCTCTAGAATAGTCTTTATGCTCTGAAATGGCTCCTCTGCACATAGTACACAAGCATTTCCATGTTGACCTAAAGTGCTTCCTCTGCACATAGTACACAAGCATTTCCATGTTGACCTAAAGCCTCTCACATGCTGTCCACAAAGGAGGAGAAACACTTTCTCTCTTTTTCCTTTTCCTCTTTTTTGCTCCTGATCTCATTTTTCCAGATGGTATTAAAATTGAGTTCAAGTCAGGCTAGCACCTGTGTTGGGTAGTGGGTTTTTTGGCACAATTTAGTTTTGAATTTCCTCCTAGAAGATTTGTTAATTATAGAAGCAGTGTTTATATATAAAAGTGAAAATTCAAATGATGAAATAACTTCAAGTTATTTCCATTTTAGATTTACTCTCTGCCTCAATTTTTAAAGAACTGTGGAAATAAACAAATAATTAAATTATTCTATTGAAGTAGGATTATACTATACCATCTTATTGCTGCATAAATTTAATGGATAGCGAATCAGTCAGTTAGAGTGTGTTTTGGAATCTAAAATAATACCAGATTTTGAGGGTTTTTTTTTTTACTTTTTTTATTGATGTTCAAATACAATTGTCTCCATTTTCCCACCACATCTTTTCCCTGCCCTTGTTTTATTTCTAATGTACTGCCTGCTCCTTGGCACCATTGAGAACTTTATGCCTATTTGTAAATAGCATTCATGAAGTACATTTTGAAAAAATAGAAATGAATGAATTAATTAAGAAATGCATAAACCAGGAGGATTATCGGGGACCTTCTATGTCCTACATACCAGATGTTGGACTTGGTATTCAGTGAATCTCTATGGAGGAGAAAAATACAATAACTATTTTGCTGTCTTTTTTTTTCAGAGTAAAGAAATAGTAAAAAAATAGAAAACTTTCCTTCTATACCTAAGAATTTGTTAGAGAAGGTGGCTTTTAGCTCACTGGCAGGGGAATTAAAAAAGAGAAAGAAAAGAAGGAAGGGAAGAGGAGGGGTGGAAGAGGAGGAGTGGGAAGGGGAGGGGAGGGGAGGGGAGGAGAGGGAGGAATGAACAGAGGGGAGGAAGGAGGGGAGGAAGGAGGGAAGGAAGGAAGGAAGGAAGGAGAAGGGAAGGGGAGGGAAGAAGGGAAAGAAGGAGGGACTAACTATGAGAGACTGCCATGAATGCAGTTTTGTAATGGAAAATATTTTGAAACAATTAAAAACAGAATTAAGTCAAAATTGATATAAATATGATAAATTGAGAAAATGCTTACTTATTTATTCATTTTTAAATGAAAATAAGTGAGGAAATAATACTTTCCCATGGGAATATTAAGGGAATGAATAGAAGGTATGGGAAAAATCTTAATTAATCATATTTCATGTGGGAAAGCAAAACAAATGAATGAGTAAATCAACTTCTCATCTTGTAATTTAAAATAACCTTGTCATAAGATGTTAAGGAGGCTTTTCCCCAGTGTCTCATGATTTTGACTATGACACAAAGCATAAGGCAATTAGATGCCACGTACCCGATATTTCAAACTGAACTGCCGATATTTGGGGGCAGGTCATTCAAAACTGACCCCACTACCACCAGCCAACACTTAGCCTCCCCACTCTTCCCAAAGGAGGAAGGTGAAGAAGGGAAGAACTGGAATAGAGGTAGACATCAAAGGGCCCTAACCTGGGGAAGGTACAGTATGTTGAGAAAAGCACGTTGAGAAACTTCTTCCACAGGTGCCCAAGTTAAAGGGTTGTGATAGGTCTTCAAAAAATCCACTCAGATAAGTGGGGGATTTCTACAACATGGGAAGTGATGGTTTGGTCAGCTCTTTGGACAGCACACATGCTGTTGCCATCTCCTACCTCCCTCGGTGTGGGAAATGGACACTAGAGTCAGAGGACAAGGGTCAACCAAAGGACCTCTCTTTTCTGTTCCGTTTATATATTTGCCTATTCTTTCCCCAGCATCACACTGTCTTGATTATTGTACTTTTATAGTAAATCTTGTATTCAGTAATGTCAGTCTTCTGACTTTGTTCTTTTCCTTCAATATTGAACTGGCTATTCTGAGTTTTTTGCCTCTGTGCAGAAAACTTTAAAACCAGCTTGTCAATGTCCACAGAGTGGCTTGTGGGGATTTAGATTGAGATTTCATTGATAATCTATTTTTAATATGCACAGTTGGAAAATTGCTGACTTAAGAACCATTCAAAGTAAGAGAAAATATACATGTTTATTTTTAATAAAATTGTTTTTATAATATTTAATTTAGTTGTATTAAAATATTGTGCATTCACCAATATTATATGCTAACTTAAAATCAAAGTCTGTGAGAAAGGTTATTTAAGCTTTTGTAGATTTTTCTAATTAGCATATTAATCAAAGGTTAAGACAGTAAATAACTACACTTGCATTGACTGATTATGTATATAAAGTATACTTAAACAACTTGATTCCTTCTTACAAAGTAATTGGATGACTTGGTTAAAACCAAACCATTGTACTGATTATATAATTTTTTAGTACACAGTAAGTGCATAAAAATGAATACTCACTATTTAAGTAAGTATTGTGAAAGAATAAATCCATGTGTAATCTACATACTTTTTATTTTCCTGAATGTGTAATCAATAAAAATCACTCATTCCATTTAGCAAACATTTGCTTAGTCCCAACCACACAGCGTATCATGCTGCACACACAGATTCTACCCTCGAGGTGCTCCCACGTCTCCAGGGACATTGCACGTTACAAACAACAAGATCCAAGTTTCGCTTTTTAATAAAGTATTATGTGAACAGACCCACAAAGCCCTTAAAGGCTATGGAAAGAAAGGCACATAATATACTTGGCTAACTTAGGAATGTTTATGTACTGATCGATAGTGTTCATGTGGCATCTAGGTGAATCTCAGTAACTGCAAACTTAGCATTACCTTATTCATTTTAGACGCCATGGAGATGACGTAAACCAGGTACATAATTGTCCCCAAATAACATGTTTTTGTTAGGACTTCACAATCTATTTCTCTACTCTGCCTTCCCAGTTTCTAAAGGAAAACAGGGCCCTTCAGATAAACCAGGTGGCTTTCCCTTTCACCATCTCCAGCCATGCCTTCACTGTGGTTGACATACAATGCATGCAACTCTCTCACAGGGAGGAATAATGGCAGATTAATTTTGTATAGTGAGAAATGTGAGAAGTAAAAAAGCAACAGTGAACAGCGTGAAATAATTTTTGCTTGGTATGGTAAAGAAAAGCCCATGGAAGGGTGAATGAAAGCATGTCAGCAGAAAGCAGTGATGATAAATCAAAGCAGGAGAAAAATGATTATTTAACCATGACTTTTTTCTGATCAATGAGGCATAATTACCTGATCACAGGCCTGTTAGTCTTTCATAAAGAAAAGAAAATCACACACACACACACACACAAAGCCCTCTGCATTTGCATGTTTTGGTGGCATTGGTTGACATAGGAATATATTTGGCTTCCTCTTCACAGACAACATTAGAATTCCCGAGTGAGTGGATACCCCTTAAAGTACAAATCAAAAAGATTAATTCTTTATGAGTAGACTAATTTTGTCCTTCATTCACTTTAACAATGACTACACATGGTAATGAGTAGCTTATAATGGCCATCTGGGTAACAAATGCTTAATTGTGTCCTTTAATGTGTCATAGAAGCCAAAAAGAGAATACAAGGTACATGTTTCTCGGTTAATTACTTGTGTTACTCATTTTATACATTTAATTATTCAGAGATGCATAAAAAGATAAGAGTTTCAAAATGGAGTGGACCTTGGGAGTAATTTAATCAAGCTTCCTTGTGTTACGTACAGAACATTTAAATGGTGAGCTGATGTCCGGTGCAGACACAAGACCATCAGGGTGATACTTTTTGAAAGACTGCTCTAATTAAGTGCTGAGCCCTCTGATGGCGTACCATCTGCAGGCTCTGCCTTCGCTTCTGCGGGCCTGCAGAAGAGGGTGACCTGCTTGACACCGAAAGTGCTTCCATCTGTGGGGAGAATGGAACTGCTTACTAGCAGACCTGGCAACTGTGCCTCAGACGCCCATTTCAAGGGGACTAACTTTGTTGAGAGATTTCACTGAAATCCTTTGTCTCAAAGGGAACACAAAACTGGGAAGCACTTACAATGAGCTTAGAGACAGACACAAACTTGACTGTGAGCCCATGTGTAATCACTTGTGAGCATAAATATAATATTAATATATTTTTGTTAATTCCAAAGTATTATAACAAAAAATGAAACATCCCAGGGGTGTCCAACCTTTTGGCGTCTCTGAGACACACTGGAAGAAGAAGGGTTATCTTGGGTCACACATTAAATACACAAACACTAATGAAAACTGAGTAAATTTAGGACTTTGTGTTGTGCATCATTCACAGCCATCTTGGGCCCCATGTGGCCAGCAAGCCACAGGTTGAACACCCCTATGCTAGAGGAATTCCTGAATTTTTTTCTTTACCTGCATAAGGTGAAAATATTTTGTTGGAAGATTTTGTGGAAAGGAATTGTCTAATGCAAACCCAGGGTTGATGAATTATATAGCGAGTTAAGACCTTCAGTAAATAATCATTTAGTGTATATATATATGTAAAGGGCTAGGACTCGAGGAGCTACACAGGAGAACAAGAAATGGCTTTTTTTTTTTTTACTGATTGTGATAATGATTATATTACAGTGATGATAATGATGCAGATGAACCATATTTTCTTATTTTTTTCTGGAACAAAATGTAGAATACATAAGTTCAAAATAAAATACAGCAAGAGCCTAAACAATACTTTGGACCATCTGAATACATTTATACAAATCCATTCCCACTAGATGATAAATTACATGATTAAGTAATTATGGTTGTTACTTGGTTTGGTTTGTTTTTACTCTGAATTTCCATGTTTCTTTGAGCCATATTTTGAAGAAAGTGAATGCTCCATCTAAGCAGGATTATTTTCATATAATTAATAGATAGGGCTTGTGTATTTTTAAGGATATACAGATAATTTTTAAATGAAATATATTCCTTGAAATATACTTTTAATATTTAGAATCATTTAATATATTCTATCATGTTAAAATTTTATTTAGTTTTTACTCTTAAATGTACTGACTTACTTCTAGCTTTTAAAAATACTGTATAAAAGAAAATTTCTAGTATTTAGAAATAAAAGAAGTGAGTGAATCAGAACATAGTAGAGAATGCATGAGAAAGACAACTAATAGAGAGAAGAAGGATGCAAAATAAGACAAGGAGAAGAAATAGAGAATGAGCAGAAAGAAAAGAAAGAGGGAAGTGTGAGTAAAGAAGACATAGAACTGAAGAAAAATAATGATCAGCAAAAAAACAGAGGGGGAAAAGGAAAAAAAGGAGAGAGAAAAGATAGAAGGGAAGAGAAAAGAGAAAGAAAGGAGGACGGGGTTTGGTAGGTAAAAAAGGGAAGAGGCAAAGAAGAGAAAAGAAAAGGAGAAAACTGCATAAAATGATGTCATACAAGGACATAATACAAATAGATGGAAGGTCTAAAAATGTCTAACAGTCCAGATGTGCAAATACCCTATAACCTTATAGTATTAAAGAAATATAACAAACTCCTGAAACAGTTTCTGAGAAATTTAGATCTGAAGTTAAAAGGCATTGGCATTACATTTTGTAACATCATTCATGTAACACGCAATTTTTGAAAAAGATTGAAAATTATAAATAGATGCTTTTTAATTTGGTTCTTATGCTAAAATATATTTTCTTCATCAGTGCTTACAAAAACTACCTTGCAAATTTTAAAACTAGAAAACTATTATTAAAAGTAATAAATGCTATTTTCCTTTTAGGATAAAAAATATAATTTGAGAGATTATATTTTGTTCTGGGTAGAGCAATTGAATGGATTCATTTAATTCTTCAAATGTAAAGGAGGAGCCCACCTGTTCTCCTGGGGCAAACTGTAGAAGAACACATCTCGATTGTCAAAGACTTTGCATAGCAGTGGGGTGGCTTGCTTGCAGGAGAGACACTGAGACTGGACCTTTGCAATTCAAAGTTATGAATATATTCCTGATGAATAAGGGGACTGCCCTAATCGAGACAGATTAGAGTGAAGAACATTTGAAACAGAAGAGCCCCATTTGAACTGGGTTCTTATTTTGAATACTAGGGTCCAGCGCTTCAGAAAGGAGTGAGATTTTTACCTGGATCTATGACTATTGATAGAATCCTTCCTAAAAATCATTCTGTCCTTGAGGAAAATGATCACCTTAAGATGAACAAAAGTAGCTGACCCCTATGAATTGGTAGCAGTGCAATACCACGGTGGGGTCCCTCCCGATGATGATGACCATAGTCCTGCCAGTGGAACACCAATGAGACATACACAGTGCAGAAGGCTGAAAGCCATTCCTAAGACCTTCTACTGCCAGCACTCTTCCTTCCAGCAACGGACGCTGTGGCCCTGACTGGTGTGGCTGAGAGGGTTTGGAGTCCTCCAACAAACTTAAAGTTTGCTGGTTGAATTCCCAGCCAGGGCACAGGCCAGGACTGCAGGTCCTGGTTGGGGGCGTGCGAGAGGCAACTGATCTATGTTTCTCTCCCACATTGATGCTCCTCTCCCTCATTTTCTCCCTCCCTTCCCCAGTCTCTAAAAGTAAATAAATAAAGTTTTTTTAAAAAGAAGGACCACATCGCTTACAATCACATGAGTAGCACAGTAGTTACCCACAGGAATCATTTGCAAAATTTTGTTTTTGAATTTACATAACAAATGACATGTCAGTGCTGACCAGCATGTAATTCTCAAAAGGCCTCTAGTCATTTCCCTGTTCAGTAACTAATTCTTTTGCCATGAATATCCTATGTGTCCATAGCAAACTTAATTGTTTGCCAGACCAGTGTTATTTGTGAATTCCACACTGTGAGGAAATCACACAGATACTTTGATATTCATCAGTTGGTGACTCTGTGTGAAATAGAATGTCAAGTGCCATAATCCAGTATTAATATTTGGCTAAATTGCTTAAAATGTTGGAACCCCTAGAAAGCAAGCCAACTTATTCTGCTTTTGACATAGTTTATTAAAGATATACTTAGCAATCTCTAAAACTAACAGAATGATTCTTGAAACTAACCTAGTGTTCATAAAACAGTTGTTTGTGATTTTTAAGAGCTAATAATAATAATAATAATAATAATAGTAATAATATACCAACAGCCATATTGGAAATGCTCCCTTGCCAAGATTAAAAGCTAAAATTTTATTAAGCATGATAAAAACAAAATATTCAATATTAGATTCATATGAACATAGGTTTGAAGATAAATGGAAGAATGACAAATAAGATATGGAGGATGAATCTAAACTTGCAAATGTAATATCTCTAGGATATAAATATAATGAAATCAACTTTTGTATGAAAGAAACTGAGGGAAATCAGTGGTTCTCTTGACATCGTGTTAGTGATGGGGAAAGGTATGCCTACATGAAATGAAAAGCGGATCTGTCTAGTTAGGGAAGAGTAGAAAAATTTTCTGTAATAAGGTATGATGCAAACCACATTGCTAGGCAGACATCACACTAAACAGTACTGTACAAGCACATCAGCTCTCTGAAGAAAAAGAACGCTGATAGGTAGCACTTGATGATTTGTAAATACTGCCACTGTGGCTGATTTTGAGCTAGAGCTGGCTGCAAGAGTGACCTTTAAACCACAATATCTCAAACACTGAGAGGTTTCTTGGCCTCTTAGGTTGAAACTGAAGGGATTCATATCCTAGAAAGGGATAAGGATCTTAATGCTGCTTATAATATACTATTTTGTTAACATTCTAACAAAACAAGAATTAATAGTTCATAATTAGCCCTGGCTGATGTAGCTCAGTGGATTGAGTACAGGCCTGCAAACCAAATGATGGTCGTTCGATTCCCAGTCAGGGCACATGCCTGGGTTGCAGGCCAGTTCCCAGCAGGGGGGCGCATGAGAGGCAACTATACACTGATATTTCTCTCTCTCTCTCCTTCCCTTCTCCTCTAAAGATAAATAAATAAAATCTTTAAAAAATTGTTCATAATTACACTTTATCTTAAGTGGGATGTTATGTTATTATTCCAAACCCCACTAAATTATGGTTTCATTCACAATCTTCATGGTCTATTTTTTAAAAAATTAATTAAGATTTTTTAAAGTAAATCAAGGTTCACAATAAAATTGAGAGAAAGTACAATGATTTACCATAGACTTTCAACCCCACACATGTAGCCTCTCCCCGTATCACCGTGGTCCCCTAGACTAGTACATTTGTTACAGATGATGGACCTATGCTGATGTCATTATCACCCAAAGTCCACGGCTTACATGAGGGTTCATCTTGGAGTGGGAAATTCTATGGTTTAGAGCAACGCATAATCTCTTCTGCCATCATTACGATATACAGTGTATTTTCACTGCCCTAAGAGTCCTCTGTGCTCCTTCTTTTCATCCCCAATGCTCCACCCCCTGGCAACCACTGATGTTTTTACTGTATCAACAATACTGTTTTTTTTTTCTCCAGAATTCCATATAGTAAGAATCCTACAGTATGTAGCCTTTTCAGATTGGCTGCTTGCACTTAGTAAGATGCATGTAAAATTCACAGTTCATTTCTTTTCATTGATAGCTTTTTTTTTAAATGCTGAATAATATTCCATTGTCTCAATTACCACAGTTTAGTTATCTATTCGTCCATTAAAGGGCTTCTTGGTTATTTCCAAGTTTTGGCAATTATGAATGAAGCTGTTATAAACATCTGTCTGCAGGTTTATGTGTAGACACAGTTTTCAGTGCATGATATTTTAATAATAATTGTATTTAATAATGTCATCAACGACCATTATTTTAAAATTATTTAAGCTGCTTTTATCTTTATTAGGAATTAGTGTGTTTTAAACATGGTAAGGGTGGGTTTTTCCTTCACTCCATTAATTGCATATTTGAAAGTATAAAAGTACATTTTAATGTGTGACAAGAGATTATTCTTGCTCATCTAATCTGCATCTTCTGCATTAAATAGCTCCTCTTTGGAATGCTAATCCAATTAAGAACAACTCTCATTTTAAGCTTTGGTAAGCATGCAATAACAATTTTTAAAGATCCATCATTTTTTTCTGGGTCAAGATGACTGACTACCTAAGTTTTAACTTACTTCCCTCCCTAAAACCCACTGAAATGGCTGAAGAAACAATATAGGCAAAAGGAAGAATGCCTCCAGAAGACAAGAATTATCGAGGAATTTCTGAAAACATATCAAGCAGATGGGATATAATTGGTTAAGAAACCCCACAGAGGTTAGCAACTGACAATTCAATAGAGGCTTTTTAGAAAAGAAATTTTTCCAAATAGAACGCCAGAAAATTCCCCATGATCAGAGAAATCTGGTTTGGGAGTCAGAGCAGATCCCTGGGGCGAGGTGATTAATTAAAGTGCCGTGCAAACTTGGTGTCAGGATGCAGCCCTCAGGCAGGAGCGAATTCCTGGTGGGGCACCTGGCTTAGGAAGCTCAGGGTAAGCTTGGTGCCAGGAAGAGAAGCCGGGCACTGCCCTGCTCAACTTCCAATTGCAAAGTCGGCACTGTGTGCCTATACATGGATTAATAAAAAAGTGAGAATAGTTTATACACAAAACATAAAAATTCCCAATATAAAACATGGTAAATATGTTTCGAATTTTGAATGCAAAGACCCACCATAAGCTTAATGCAAATTCCAAAGGTTATAAAGGAAAGACTGGCATATTTGACCACATAATTAATTTTACCTTCATCCTGACCAAATGTATTATGGAAAAAGATAAAAGACATATGGAAGCACAAAGAATATATATACTACACATAATAGGTAAAAATGTGATCTTCCTAATATACAAAATTACTTTAAATCAGTAAAAACAAACATACTTTTTTAAAAAAACAGTGGAAAAATATTATATGAGCAGATAAATCACTAAAAAATCTAGACTACAAACATGGGTATTTAAAAAATTACCCATGATAAGGGAAATGCAAATAAAAATAATACATATGAGACTGGCTGGCAAACCTAAAACATATTTATTCTGTACATTATTACATTCACCCTCATGAACAGGATTAGTGCTCTTATAAAAGAAGCCCAAAAGAACTCATCTGTCCCCTGCCACCGTGTGATGTTACTACAGCAGTTCAGCCTACACGAGGGTCCTCACCCGACCTGGCTGGCCCTCTGATCTGGGACTTCCAGCCTCCAGAAGAGTGAGAAATGCCTTTTTATTGTTTATAACCTATACAGTGTGTGGTAATTTCTTACAACAGCCCAAACAGACTAAGTCATATCAACAGGCTAAAGAAGTGATGAAGAAAAGGCATTTGACAAAATCTGATGACCATTCATGATGAAAGCTCTCAGCAAGTTAAGATTAAAGAAAAACTACTTTAGCTTGATAAAGCACTTCTACAAAAACTTGAAACTAACATCATACTTAATGCTGAAAACTTAATGTTTTTGTCCTAAGGTAGTAAGAAGACAACAATTTCCATTATTAGCATACCTATCCAACACAGTACTGAAAATTCCAGGCAGTACACAAGAAAAAAAAAAAAAGCCATACAAATCAAAAACAAAGAAATAAGACCATCCCTATTTACAGATGACATAATTATCTATCTAGAAAATTCCAAGAAGCCATGTACATAAAATACTTTAAAAGCAAATGAGTTGACCAAGGTCCAAGGATGCAACTTCAATGGACAAAAATAAAGTTCAATGTACAAAGACCGATTATATTTCCAAATATTAACAAGGAACTTATGAGAACAAAAATTAATAACACAATAACATTTATAATTGATCCAAGAAAATGAAATAATTGTAATGGTAACAATACACCCCCAAGGTCTGTGTACAAAAAATTACAAAATGCTGATGAAAGAAATAAAATATCTAAATAAATGTTAGTGGACTAGTAGATTCAACATGAGATATCAATTCTCCTTAAACCAACCTATAAGTTTAATGCAATTCCTCTGAAAATTCCATCAAAAAGTTTCTAAACATAGGTAAGTTTATTTTATTTTTTTTTGTTTTAAAAGGCAAATAACCTAGACTACCTAAAATGATTTTGACAAGAATAATAAAGTAGAAGTAATCATTCTACTTATTTCATGTCTCAGTATGTTGCTACAGTAATCGAGACAATATAGTATTGTCAGATGGTAGACCTGTAGTCAACTGAACAGAGTAAAGAATTTAGAAATAGAGGTACACAAATATGCCCAACTTGTTTGGGGGCATATTTTTGACAAAGGTGCGAATGAAATTCAGTGGAAGAAAGACAACCTTTTCAACCAATGGTGCTGGAGCAACTGGACATCCACAGGCCTAAAAATGAACCCTGACCTAAACCTCTGGCCTCATACTCACAGTGTCTCAAAATGGATTGTGAAAACTGTAAAACTATGAGAAGGGGTAAAAATAGAAGAAAATCTGGGATCTAAAAATAAGCAAAGAGTTCTTAGATTTGATATCAAAACCATGATCCATAAAAAAGAAAATCTGAAACAGAGCTTCATCAAAATTGAACTTTCACTCGGCATGTTATTCTGAGGGTATCAACTGGGAGAAAACATTAGCAAACCACAAATACAAGGACAAATAAAAGCTGTAGAAACTCAGTAGCCAAAAGATAAATAACCCAACTAGAAGATATGAACAGATATTCTGCTGAAGAGATGGAAAATCAGCATATGAAAATATATTTAACATCATCAGTCATTAGGAGAAAGCAAATTAAAACTACAATGAATGGGGATGTAAAACAGAACATAGCAAACATAGTCAATAATATTTTTTAAATGATAGATGGTGCCAAGTGGGTAGTGGAAATATGGGGGGATACTTTATAAAGTATATGATTGTATAACCACTATGCTTTATGTCTGAAACTAATACAAAATAATATTGAATGCAAACTGTAATTGAAAATTCCACTGCTGGGATTATACCCTAAGAACCCTGAAACACCAATTCAAAAGAACCTTTGCACCTCAATGCTCATAGCGGTGTTATTTACAATAGCCAAGTATTGGAAGCAACCTAAGTACCCATCAGTAAATGAGTGAATCAGAAAACCATGGTACATTTACACAATGTAATACTACACAGCAGAAAGAAAGGAGCTTCTACCCTTTGCAACAGCATGGATGGATCTGGAGAACATCATGCTAAGTGAAATAAGCCAGGTGGTGAAAGACAAATACCACATGATCTCACCTATAAGTTGATCTTAATCATCAAAACAAACAAGCAGGCAAAATATAACCAAAGACATTGAGATAAAGAGCAAACTCATAGTAACTAGAGGGGAGCGGGGAGGGGATTAGAGGGGAAAGAAGGGAAATGGCTGTCAAGGAACAAGTATAGAGGACACATGGACGAAAATAATGGGGGGCAGGATCGAGGGTGGGAGGTGGGGATGAATGGGGCAGGAGGGAGTGGTGGGGGAAAATGGAGACAATTGTACTTTAACAACAATAAAAAAAATAAAATAAAGAAAAAAAACACTAGGGGATGTCTTTATATGCCTGCTAGAATTGCTAAAATAAGAGTGACAACACCAAATGCTGGAGAGGACATGAAGGTAGCTGCAATTATGAAAGGGTGGCAGGAAGGATCTTTGTATAGAACTATTTTGTGTCATAACTATGCTGGATGCCACACAAAACTACACATGTAATAATTTGCATAGAAATAAATACCCACAAGCACATACACACAAATGAGTGCATGTAAAACTAGTGATATCTGAATATGGAAGATAAATTATATCAAAATCTATTTCCTGGTTAAGGTATCACACCATAGTTAGTTATGCAAGACTTTACTTTTGATAAAACTTAGTGAAGAGTATGTAAGTTCTTTTTATATTATACCTGAAAACTGCATGCTAATTTACTATTACCTCAAAATAAAAAGGTAAAATAAAAGCTAACTAAGAGCAAATTGAAAAGATTCTCGTTTATTTTGTCGGTGGTGGAGCCAAAGGAATGTGTACTTTTAAAAAAGGCCAGGCTGTGGGCAAAACTGTGTGAATCTCAAGAGCTATTGCTAACTGCTATTCCCACA
Source organism: Carollia perspicillata (assembly GCA_004027735.1). NCBI lineage: Eukaryota > Metazoa > Chordata > Mammalia > Chiroptera > Phyllostomidae > Carollia > Carollia perspicillata. The sequence continues at coordinate 38,003 of PVKM010005189.1, forward strand.
ATTTAGACTGAGCCATTGGTAGTGGTGTTGGCCTGAGTTTGATTTGAATTCACGGTCCTTTCAACACTGACTTTTAAAAAAAATTTTTTAAAGATTTTATTTATTTATTTTTAGAGAGAGGGGAAGGGAGGGAGAAAGAGAGGGGAAGAAACATCAGTGTGCAGTTGCCTCTCACGTGGCTCCCACTGGGGACCTGGCCTGCAACCCAGGCATGTGCCCTGATTGGGAATCGACCTGGCGACACTTTGGTTCGCAGCCCATGCTCAATCCACTGAGCTACACCAGCCAGAGCCATTTTAAAATATATTTTATTGATCGTGCTATTACATTGTCCCATTCCCTGCTCCTTTATTCCCCTCTGCCCTGTACACCTCCTTTCATCTGCACCCCCCACCCTTAGTTCATGTCCATGGGTCGTACATATAAGTTCTTTGGCTTCTACACTTCCTGTACTATCCTTAACCTCACCCTGTCTATTTTCTACCTACCATTTATGCTTCTTATTCCCTGTACCTTTTCCCCTATTCGCCCAACCCACTCCCCCGATGATAACCCTCCATGTGATCTCCATTTCTATGATTCTCTTCCTTTCAACACTGTCTTAATCCGTGTGGCTGTTCCTTATGGATTCCACCACTGCAGTGGGACTCTTTCCCTTTCTCCACTGTCTTCTAAAGCAGAGCTTCAGGCCCAGCCTACATTCCTCCTCATGAGACACATTGCTGTCTTTAGCTCAGGATAATTGTCAGTGATATGTGTTTTAATATTCTAATAAATTATGTAAAAGATACCAGAACTTATCATTTAACAAAAGACAAGCTTACAAACATTTTAATACAAGTGTTTCAGAGATATTTACAATACCTGTTTTAAGTTTTGTTTTCCTCTACTGTCATGTGCTAGGTGCAACATTAGTTTAGTTTACCCTTATTAGGAGGATTTTTTAATTTGGAATGTGAGTATAGTGTTTATGTGCTTTTCAACTATGTCTTTCTAAAACAAGTTAGCTTGTTACTATAGGCACTGGCAAATGTTGTGGGCAAATAAAAATGATGAAGGGCAGGCAAGTCTCGTTCGGAGCAGCGGTGCTGTAATGAGAATCTACACACAGAGAGCTTATGTTTTCGCTCACTTGTTCCAAACAACTCTTGATTAAATAAAATTCCATGACGACTTGCAAGGTTGAACAGTCCTGTAGAGCCTATTGTAATCAAATCAGGCTTGAGTCATAAGTGAAAATGAATTCGGATTTCACCTCCTCCTAAATGGTTTTCTAGGCAACGCACACTCTGAAATAAAGAACCTGTCAGAAGGAGCTGGCAAAAAAATCGCAGATCATACTTCTGAAACCCACATAGCTTCTTTGTCACAGTCACTTTTAACCACCGTGTTTGTCAGGCTAGATGCGTGAGATGAGGTGTTAGATAGCATTCCCAGGGCCGTTTTTTGATGACAAGGTATTAAAATTGTTTTGCGAGTGGTAGTAGTCCTTGTTACTGCTCATGAGCAACAGTGTTTTTCCTAATACCAGCCTTTTCCAACCAGGCTTGTGGCGCATTTTATGCAAGCCTAGTATAGCTAATGCCCTCAGGAGTAATGATATCTTGGGTCACCATTTTCTAATGCATTATGATCACCCTTTCTCCTGACCGCCAGGTAGGCTAAATGGCATTGCTGTAGTTATGATTGCTGTGACCCAGAATTAGAATCAAGCGCGGAATTGAAAGCAAGCCATAGCCATGCTGACCGTGTAGCAAGTGCTGCTTTTTTTCCCTCCTGATCATACTATTTATCGTTCTGTATATACAGCTTGGCCATGCACTTTTGTCACTTAATGGCAATAAGTGAATGAATCATTGGAGGTATTAAAAGAGTATTTAAATGGTTGAATGTTGTAAGAATCAAAAGCACTGAAAAAAATCTTGCCAGTACTGGGTTTTGCTGGAAACATAGTCATTCCTTTTCAAAAAGCAACGTTTTCTCATAATCGTTTGGAAAAATTATCTTCTTGTTAAGATCTTTTCCCATTCAGGGGCTTAGACTCTTGTCAGAAGGCCCTGATTCTGACTCAGTTTACAGAACACTTGATTATTTCCTGCGGGCTTGAACAACTGTAGGCATTGGCCACATTTCACCCTTAGACAGAAGGCAACAAACCACCCAATATTCTGAGCCTGAGGATCCAGTTCTTCTAGCTGAATTCAGCTATTTCTAGACTTAACCACAACTGGAAAAGTAAGGATTCTGCTACTCTTTAACCTTTATAATCCCTGTAAACCCCACATTCTTTCACCTGTACCTTTTCAGGGAAAATTGTACATCTAGTATCCAGTAGAGAAAGAAAGGCTGGATGAGTTGCACTCTTCTTGGGCCCTGACATCTACATGCTTGGGAAGAGCCCTCTAGGGGCAGGTAATGTGGGTGGATTTTAAATGTTTTCTGGTGCTCTCCATTGGCCACTTTCACCTTGTGACATGGCATGTCAAGTATTCAATCTTAGAAGGAGCCATTTGGGGCTTTGGGGCTTTGGGGTCTGTTTCAGTGGGAGAGAGCAGGGAGAGAGAGGGAGGGGTAGAGAGAGACAGAGAGGGACAGAGAGAAAGTAAATTAGTTGACTGAAAGGCTAGTTTGCTGATTTTTATCACAATCTTTCTCTTTTCTCTGATGTTATCTCATTGTGTCTTGAAACCTTAGTGTCTAAAAGTCACATCAGAATCTTAGTTACAATGTCAATTTCTGGGCTCCTCCCCCAGAAACATACATGATTCAGCCTGGGGTAGTACATAGGAATTTAACTGAGGATTAAGCAATGAGTTTCTAGATAAATTACCAGAAAAGAATCCATAAAAAGAGTGAATCTGATGAAGAAAGTCTTTGAACCATACTTTCAAAAACAGAGGTCTAATGTTTAGGAGTAGGTTGGTAAAAACGATCATGAAACATTCTGTTTAATCTGCACCTTCACCAGGACAGATGACTAAGCATACAAGAGTCCAGGACAGATTCACTATTCAGAAGCAAGGAATATAGATGTAAAACTATGTGTTCTTTTTACCTCCTGGGGTCTTAAGGGAACCTACATGGACTTGGGTACAGCTGCCGAGAAGAAGATAATCCTTTGCCTTCTCCCCTTTGGTTGCAACATTCATGTTTATTTTTAAGCCTCAGGCCTTCTGCCCCACAGCTCACCCCATTCCCGACCCTTGCCATGCATGCTGGAGCTCTAAATAATAACTGGACATTTGCCTTAATGTTTGTGTCTGGATTCTTTTTCAGTGATCTACATTAGCATCAGCATTTTCCCAGCCCTGGTGCCTTCCCTATTTTTTGTCAGTTTCCCCACTCTCTATGAGGTCTCCTGAGTGTGATCCTGGGTGTCCCATTCCCCCAAGAGTGGAGGAATTGTTCTCCCTGTCTAGTCTGTTTTGTTAAGTCTTCCTGCAGTTACGTGTGGTCGTTACTCAGTCCCCAGAACACTTCCCCTCAGATCCAGGGTCTCTCTCTTTAGCAGCTTAGTCCCAGGGCCTTGCCCCAAATGCTGCTAGTCAGATCCTTTCAACACAGTCAGCCTGAGACTGAGCATGTCTTGAGATAATATACTTTGGGAAAGAAGTTCACTAAATTTGCTGAACAGTTAAAGATCGATTTATTAATCTTCCCTAATTCATTCATTGGCTCAAATCATGGTAAACCCTCAAAACTAGGCTATTAAAAGAGGAAAGAAATTTTTTTATTTGGTATGATGGCAAGTTTTTATCATTTGTATTTTCCTAGTAATGAATCCAGAGAAGGGTACCGTAAAAATAAAGATACTGTACCCTCTAGACTGATGTGGCTGGAGGAAACATCAGTAACCCACCTGAGTCCCCATCTTTAATGTTCTATTTGAAATGAAAAGATTGGTTGAAGACGATGTCAATAACATAGTAGACATCCTTGAGTACAGTTCACGACCTGAGAGAACCGCATCTTCTCTTGGCAATTGGAGCAAGATCTGCATCTCTCTGGCCCATCTATGCCAAGGATAGATCTGCAATTAGTCCTTATTTCATCTTTATAGCTATTCAGAGAAAGAAGGAAGTTTGTCTTTTTTGGGTTAACTATTTTATCTGAATTGCAAGACACCCATTTTTCTCACACCAGGATTGTGTTGTAGGAAGTGGGGGTTGAGATTCATTTCATTTCTTATGGATATCCCAGCACCATTTGTTGAAAAGATTTTTCCTTCCCCATTGGAATTTTTCAGAGCCTTTGTCAGAAATCAATGGACTGCGTGGGTGGAACTCTTCTGTTCCTTTGAGCTGTGATCCCTGAGGCCAGCATTATGCTACATTGATCACTCTGGCTTAACAGCAATCCTCGAGTTGGCAAACGAGAACATTTCTGTTTTAATTTTAAAATTTCTAAAAGTGAGTGATGTTGAATATTCTTATTACTTTTCACTTTAGTTGTGAATTTTCTCATTTTACTTGTCCTTTCTATATTTTCTAGTGAAGTCTGTCCATGTCTTTTGCTCACATTTTACTGTTATGTTAGAGCAGGAGTGTCAAACTCATTTTCACCAGGAGCCACATCAACCTCAACATTGCCTTCAAAGGGCCAAATGTGGAGCTTCTTGCCCATATTAAGGAGTAGTTACATTTAGACAGTCCTAAAATTACATTCAGCCCTTTGAAGGCAACAGCAAGACTGATGTGGCCCCTGGTGAAAATAAGTTTGACACCCCTGTGTTATTACATTGTAATGTATTATACATTAAACCCCTGTATTATACCTCGATTTTTAAAATATTAATTTATAACTTACCTTTGGTTTTTTAGTGATGTTTTACACATCAAAGTGTTCCCCTCATAGGTTTATGTACTACGTGTTTAATACTTAGCTGGTTATTTCTTTCATTTTCTTTTCAGTTTAAATAATTTTAATTGTTTTTCTAAAAACAACATTCAATTTTCTTCTATTATATTGCATACTAATTTTTCATATTTAATTATTCAGTCTACTCAAGATTTATGTATTCTGATTTATGATAAAACAAAAACAATATGAAACATTTTATTACCTTCTCTTAATAGGTGAGGACACTATCCCCAGAAGAATTATTTGACTTTGCTAGGAGTTACACAGCTGTTAATAGTGAAGAGTGGAGTTGAAATTTTACTCCTTACTCTCCTATTCTAAAGCCCATGCCCGAACTTATCACACACACATTGTTAAATCACCAAGTTTTTCACTTTACTTTCTCAATGTAAACTTTAAAATAAATATCTAAAGAACTGTGCATAACGTGAAATCTATTCACTTTAAATATATTCATTAACGAACTCTATATCTGTGAAACAGACTACCACAGGGACCACTATAGGTAGATAATAGAGGGAGTCAGAAGGGCAGATGCCTTCAGGGCCAGGTAGAAAATTCTGTACATGAAGTTCAATGCCATAAAAGAAGTTGAAATTATGGTAAAATAGAGGAAGCCTATTTTCCCATAAGTATGTTAAGAGTCCTTTTTAAAAAGCCCTTGGTGTTCACAACACAAATGACTGCAGACGTAGACTGTCAGGGCACCATTGGACCCTTACCTTCCTATGTCTGCCAACCTTGAAAAATCATGTCACAGTCTTCGCCCTGTTTCCACCAGTTCTCTACTTTGAAAGACTCAGCTTCTTAAGTACAAACCCTCCAGTCCTATACATATTCTTTTCTCACTCCCCCTTCCTGAGACACTAAGACTATCATGGTGGTGTTTGCCCATTCTGCAGTGAATTCTAAAGAGCCTGACTTTGGTGTATCAGCCAGTTGTCCAGTGGTGTTTGGGGGAATTCAATACTTTTAGGGAACTGATACTAAGGTAGAAGGTGTAAACTGTGGTATGTCGTGAGGAGAAACTTTTTGTCCAAGTCTAAGTTCACTCCCTCTGGCCCAGTCCATACATGGATTATATCTGACTGAGAGTAGGAAGCGATGACCTACACCACAAAAATGCACAAGGTGGTCTGAGGAGGAAAGAGGAAGAGTGTTTACCCATGGTCACTCTGGAATCTGCACGGGGCTGCAGTCAACACCTGAGTTTTCTTACCAGGTGGATTTGTACCTTTGAATAACTACATAAAATGTTTGACTTCATTACTATTCAAAGATATAAACTAAGGGACATACCATTTTCATTTGTTTAATTTGTTAAGACAATGCAAGAAAATAAAGAAAGGGGGATATTTTTAGTATAATTAACTATTAACACACTTCCAGAGGATTGAAGGAGAAGGATGATGGATGGGCCCTTAATGATGAATTAACTTACCATAAATACTTTGAATAATATTATAAAATACATTCAAATACATAATGAAAGTCATATACCAAGTCTCTAGAAGGGATGTAAAGAAAGAAGTCAATCCCCAAGGGAAAGAATATTTTATCATTGACATATTTTTTTGAATTGCCAGCACAGGGTAACAATAGAAAGCAGATTGACTTAGCTTGTTTTAAGTTTTAATATTGCTTCTGCTGGGCAGAGCAAGTTTTAAGGGGACTAATGGTAATGGAGAAGATATAATAAAGAGTATATATTAAAAAGATATGGAAAATTAATCTCTTTACTGTCTACACTGTGACAACGTGCTCTCTACTCTCCCGTACCCCAACACCTTAGTTTGCTACTATAAATCGCTATTATTTTACAGGTCTTAATTTTAATAGGAAACATGGAGATCAATTCAATGAGTAAATCCTCTATTGGTCAGTAAACTCAAGAAAAAAATCATCCCTGTGTCAGAGTCATTATGCTTTCTAAACACGCGGAAGCACCTGTGTATCATTTAGTTATGCTTTAACATAGGGACTGAACACCACTCATGAGCAAATTACATGATAATAAATCATCTTATTTTGGAAAAGAGTTATGACTGTATACCAAACCATATCTGTTGTGAATTTTAAATTTGTTTCTTTCACTTTCAAGAAAGAAAAATATATGACAGAATCAGTATAAGAATTGTGTATTGTTTGGTTTTCCCAGAATAGTCTTTAATAAATAATATTGATTATTGAATTTTTAAGTCAGAAATTAAGAGAGATTTATGAGATTTTGCAAGCAACATATATTTACAGGAATAGATTATTGCATTTTGTGATTTGAGTTCTTATTAAAAAAGAGCCCAAGGGTTTGATTATCATCTTGGTGACATAAAAAAGTTTTAATTAGCCCTGGCTGCTGTAGCTCAGTGGATTGAGCATGGACTGTGAACCAAAGAGTCGCCAGTTCAATTCCAAGTCAGGGCACATGTATGGGTTGCAGGTCAGGTCCCCAGTGGCAGGCACATGCGAGGCAACCACGCATTGATGTTTCTCTCCCTCTCTTTCTCATTCCTTTCCCCTCTCTTTAAAAATAGATAAGTAAAATACTTTTAAAAAAGTTTTTATTAGTTCTCCAATGTAAAATTTTTTAGTATAATTTTAATTGCTTAGCATAGTTATACATCCTAAGTTCAAGATGGGATTTCTCTATGAAATAGGCTGTACTTAAAGACTTACTTTTGTCTGACATAGCATAACTCAATATTCAATAATTAACTTTTTTGAAATAAGCCTACTAGCCAGCAAAGGAGAATGGTCACAGCCTCATGGATTTGATTGATTTTGTTATTAATCCTGATTAATATTTTAAAGTGTTTAAAAATTCAGACCACTTTTTATCCTGTGTAATAAAATTGATATAATGAATCAAATGACTTGATGATTTAATATTATGGTGTAAAAATTGATCCATAGGAATATTACCAAATTTTGTCTGTACAGATACTCAGAAAATAATGATAGGTAGGTGGGTAGGATAGAAGTATAGATACACACACATGCACATATATATGTTAGGGCCCAACAGGCAAATTAAAAACCATTAGTGTTGCTTTTTAAAGAAAGGAGATATTTATAAGAAGTCCAGGAGTTACTCAATATTGGGTTTTGAGTATTGGTCATTTATTATTAATATGACATAAAGCAATCATTGAATGTTTTTCATGTTCTAGACACTGTACTGAGACTCTTTCATGGGTTATATTCCTCAAATGCCTTTGTGTGCCAAGGAAGGAATACAGTTATCTCAATTTTCTAGGAAGGATGGTGTATTAATGACTTGGGGGGATTTATTACGGGTTGAGCTGGCAAAGGGAGAATATACTATTTAATAAACTATTTAATAACCTATTAAATATCTAGGTTGGCAACCCAAATGGTAGTCAAATCCAGGCGTGGCGTCACCACAGTTAGAGCCCCTAACTGTGTCAGAGTTCTGTGAGTTCGAATATAGTTAGAGTTCTCACCACATCACAGTCAGAGTTCTGTACAACACACAAAGCCATCCTCAGTGACCCAGACCCTGGTTTTCACTCTCTGAGCCTCTGTTCTATTGCTGAGTCTCGTTACCAGCATTTGGGTAGATGGCATAAAACATAAAAGTAATGACTGTTTTTCTCCTTAATGATAATGGAAACACATTTCTGGAGCCTTTTTTAACTTCAAAGTAGAAATTCAAGTGAATATTTATGAACCCTGATTTCTGCCAAAGGGAGGCTAGATTTGATTAGCTCAGAGTCATGGAATTAAATTATGTTGAAGCATTTCAGCTGCAAGATTCTGCAGGAAACTGGCACAGAAAACCTTCCTTTACCATTCTGATTACAAATAAAAATCTTCCTCCTCGCCCTTTTCTTCAGGTGTGGGCATACATTTGCTTTCGTTAAATATCCAGGCCCACGCACAGATGTTTAGGTTGATCATCATGTAAAAAACAAGCATTATTAGATGAAATTTAAAAATCTGCTAAACAGCTATTCCAGAGAGAAGTCTGTCTCAGTACATAGTATTCATCACAAGCTCTTTAAAGTTTTCATTTCCTGCTAAAGACATATATAAATTTGTTGACTGAGACTCAGATGAAGTCTGGCAGAAAAACATGTTTTTATAATGAGAAAGAGAATGTTCACCATGCCATGCTTTCAATGAGGGAGGAAAAATGCTTTGCTATTGTGTACATGTCCACACTCTTCCCAGTACAAATCTGTGACATAGGAAGCCATGAAATGTCTTGGATAAGCAGCATGCTAAAGAAAATTTGTAATAATTACCAAAGAAGGTCAATATCAATACAGATCTCTCTCTCCTTTGTAAATAAAGATGGTAAGAAAAGAGCATTTGTTTTTATAGAGGGTAGATTTTAAATTCACATTATAATAAAATAATTACAAATGTAATAATTTTAATGATAGCAATAGTTTTACTTTTAAACAAAATTCAATGGATTTCCATCTCAAAACAGCAATATAGTTTTTCGTATGCTACAGTTAAAGATACATCCCATATAAGATAAATATGGCATAAAAAATCAACCATAATACTTTCAGTTAAAAATGACAGAAATCCAACTCAATTAGAGTAAGAAGAATGCTGGGTGTATTAACTTAAATATTCAAGAAGACTCAGTGAGTTACTGAGTTTAAAGACAAATAGATCTAAGAATCTAAACAGTCATTAGTCTCTTAATCTCTTTCTTAGTCTCTCTCTCTCCCTCTTTCCTTTTCAATTTCTCTTTCTTCTCCTACCCATTTCCCTTACTCCTTCCCTCCTTTTGGCTCTGCTTTAGATCCCTTTGTCCTTGATCTTTGCCAGGTTTCCTATAGGTTTACTACAGGAACTTACAGCTCTATCTAAGAGAAAGAGATGCCTCCTCTTGGTACTGCTTGAGTCACAGGCCCATGTCCGGAATAACAGCTGTGTCCCAGGAAGAGAAGAGGATACTGCACTCTAGTTAGACCAGAAAAGTGTTGCTCCCAAGAAGAAGGATGTAGACCAATGTATGTTTACTATATAGGGATGTAGTGGTTTCATTGCCTAAAGGAAAAGTGGAAAGCAAAGATGAAATTCACCTATTGGTCAGAGAGCAACATCAAAAATAAATTGTTACATCGAGACCTCACCAAGAGCTATTGAAGGATCCCATAAGAATGGTATCCTTGTATCCTGCTATAAAAATTCACAACTTTGCTATTTTTGACACTCAGTTTGCTTTGCATGTTTTTTGCTTCTTCTTACATATGGTATTCTAATAGTAACCTGGAGAAGATATGTTAGCCAGGAGTGTTATATTTTAATACATATACATGGAAAGATAGAGAAAGCTTCAATGGAGCTGGTGACAAATGTATCTCTATAGGACTTAAAGCACATTATGTGTACTAAACATGAACTATTCCATCAAAAATCTCAATTACTTGGTCCAACTGATGGGTTAAAACTAAGGCCAGTGTGAAAAGGTGATGATTGGACAACTCATTTGCTGAATTTGAGACTTGTCATTTAAAAAAAATAGTAGTCAGTAAATTTAATGACTATTAATTGACTGTCTAACATGAAAAATGCATTACTAGTGTGGTGTCCAAAACAGGTTTTTTTCTACCAATCCAAAAGAACCTATGCACCCCAGTGCTCATAGCAGCACAATTTGCAATAGCCAAGTGTTGGAAGCAACCTAGATGCCCATCAGTAAATGAATGGATCAAAAAACTATGGTACATATACACAATGGAATTCTATGCAGCAGAAAGAAAGAAGGAGCTCCTACCCTATGCAACAGCATGGATGGAACTGGAAAGCATTATGCTGAGTGAAATAAGCCAGGCAGTAAAAGACAAATATCATATGATCTCACCTTTAACAGGAAGCTAAACAACAAAACAAACAAGCAAGCAAAATATAGCCATAGACATTGATAGAAAACAGGCCGACAGTAACCAGAGGGAAGAGGGGAGGGAATTTCATGGGGAAACGGGAAGGGATCATAGGAACAAATATAAAGGACATATGGACAAAAACTAAGGGGGGTGGAAATGGGAGGG
>PVKM010005190.1:0-48881 GCA_004027735.1 Carollia perspicillata
GAGCACTTGTATCTGAGAAACTTCATTTGGGGGTGAAAGTGAGACACAGGTTTGAGCATGGGCCTCAGCCTCCAACGGACACTGACTACCCAAGAGCAACCATTGTCATATTTCAATCTACAGCTGCTTAAAAGCCTCATTCATGAGGACCCTCCAGCTCCCTGTTTCAATTCTGTGCCAAGCAAACAATGTTAGAATAGTGGGAAAAAAGCAAGGTACCACCGCCCTGGGTGGTGTAGCTCAGTGGATTGAGCGCGGGCCTGCGAACCAAACAACTAGGGTTCAATTCCCAGCCAGGGCACATGCCTGGGTTGCAGGCCAGTCCCCAGCAGGGGACACACGAGAGGCAACCATACATTAATATTTCTCTCCCTCTCTCCTTCCCTTCCACTCTAAAGATAAATAAGAATTTTTTTTAAAAAAGCAAGGTACCAAAGTTGGAATTATGTGTTGTAATTTGCATGAGGATTCAAACATACATCTCATCTGTACACACGTACAGAGTCTTGTTTAGTCAGCCATATTTCAATAACGTAGTAAACCTGATAAATGGGCTTGCACGGACCAATAATGAATGTGTGGTGATCTGAGGATCATGAATGCACCCCAAAAACATGGACATGATTAAAGGACAGGAAAGATCACCAGTGCTACTTTTTCAATTAAGTTCTAAAAGCCGCCCACTGATATTCAAGAAAATGAAGGAAAAAATATTTCTAATGCTTTCAAAGTCAAGGCTTTTATCACTGAATCTTGATCTCATGTGAAAACTTCGGCATTGTCAAGTTATAACTCTTGCAAGATTAGCAGTATGACATTTTCCCCCTCCACTAAGAATAGCAGACTGAATTATTCCCAAAGAAAAATTAAAAGGAACTGTGCAAGGCTTTGGTAAGATGAGGAAAGTATCTGAAAAGGTAAGAAAACAAAACTTACACTACATATTGTAAAGTGTGATTTCCCAACTTTGTATCTGTGTAACACTTTATACACACATATGGCACATAAGTTATAAATTCTTGAGCCACTTAGTAACTAGATTTATCTTGAACCGTTCCTCAGAGTACCTAATACTTGTTATCTTGCCTTATCAGAAATAAATTGACATAAGGTGGCTGACTTCACACACAGGCACAAGCTCCATTTAGCTGGGGATGAGGAGTTCCTGGAAATGGGACTTGTGCAGAATCAGTAAAGTCTCCATGGAGATCCAGTCCTGGCATTCTACATGCTATGGCTCAGCTGTTCCGGTCACTTCCCATTCACTGAGGTCAGGACTGTCTCTGCACCTACTTCTTCTAGATGCCAATCACACAACTGTTTAATCAAACCTCCAAAGCCACAGTGTTTATGAAGCTTTTCATAATAATCAAAGAACTTCCAACCATCCTTAACTGCACACTGATCTTTACCTCTTTTCCTTAAACAAGTCCTCATTCAGCTGTGTTTTAAACTTCCAGCTTAGTACTCTCCCATTGGTTCTAGCAAACCCACCCTGTCACCTGCACTCCTCTTCTCCCTTTTCTCAACGTTTGCTATCAAAAGTGCCCCACCAGGACACGGCAGAGACAAGGAAACACTCAACTCGAGATAATGGCTGAGTGTTAACTAGCTGAAAACTTACAATAACAGTACCAAGAGCACACAAGAGCAAATCAGTACTGTAACTGACTGCAGGAGGCACTGTAAATGGAGCTCCAACCCTAGCCCTCCTCCTTTCGGCACACTTTCCAATTGCACCAACATTTCTTTCAGGACTTTCTCTGGCCTATGAAGTCCATGTTGGCCTCCCTCGCAGCACTTCAAAATTATCACTCAACCTTTACTGGTACATAAATACCCCAGTCCCTCCGACCCTCATCTGTTCTCTACTGGCTCCCAGGTTTCCCCTGTGGGATTAAACTCCAGTTACCACAGGAGTAACTTGCTTCAATGAGCCATCTTTACCCTGCCTTTCCTGACCCTGTCATTTCCCAGCTCCCCTTTGAGAGCTTCCTGGGATCATCTCCCAAAGACAGTACAGCTGACCCTTAAACAACATGGGTTTGCACTGCATGGGTGCACTTGTAAGAGATTTTTTTCAGTAAGTACCTGTACTGTTTTCAATCTGTAGTTGGGAGTTCGCAGATCCAGGGTCCACAGGATACACTGACCTATGGCATTTTATTACAGAGGAGTGGGCATCGGTGGAGATTGGTATCCAAGGGGTCCTGAACCAATTCCCACAGATACCAGGTAACAATTAAGTTTTGTAGAGTCGAGTTATATGTGGTTTTTGACTGCATCGGATTGGGTGCTACTGATGCCGGTGTTGTTCAAGAGTCAGCTGTGCTTGCACTGAAGTCCTTGCCTCAGTGTGTTCTATAGTTCTATATATGCCTAGTTATTTCTTAGTGAAATATTTTTAAGACAATATAATTACAACAAAGCAAAACTGCATAGGATTATGTTATATGGGATGCGTAACAGATACACACAAATTGGCATTAAAAACTGCTCTTGAGGCATAAAACAACAAAACTTAGTAATTTAATTCATAAATCTCTGTATTAATATAAATCTCTATATTAGTAATTTGTTTTCTGAAATCATTTTAAAATAGAGTGCTTAATCCAAAGCTTTGATTTCTTTTAAAGTCCAACTTTATTGCTTAGCCTTCAGAATATCCCCCACATTTTTATTTTTGTTAATTCCCAAAAGTGTCATATTAAGGAAAAAAATTCCTTTAACACTGTACCTAGAAATGATTGCCTTCTGAATTCCCAAATTTAACCACTAAAAATTCATTTGAGCAAAACAATCTGAATAAATCCTAATAGATAAAGGATGCTTTAAGGTTTATTCTTTCCCAGCTCTCCTAAATAAGAGAGATGTCATTAAATAAAGTATTGTTTTCATTTTGAAGCCAAGTTGTTATTTAATTCAGGTTAACTGCTATGTCTTGATGCTTATTACTGGCAGAATGTAAGAAAAGCACTGTGAGACAGGTCTGGGGTAGGAAAAGGATATAAGGATATTTCTCCCATGCTGGCATAAAGTTGATCCCCAATCCCAGCAATTAACCCCCCCCCACACACATACACACACACTGGCACCACAGTTAGGGGCAAAGGTGCTTGCTGTCAGCAGAAGAAGAAAGCAGAGACTTGTGTTAACAGTGATCAAGAACAGTTCCTGCTGGTTCTGGAGAAAAATAAGAGAACCTTTTCAAATGATAGCTCAAGCCTCCTTTCCAAAGATCCCATTCACGCAGAGGCATCCATTACTGAGTGACCATGGCATTCACAGGTAAGATCCTCTGTGTGGTACAGATATGGATACGGACATGGATTTAGATGTGGATGTAACGACCCAGGCTGTGCGCTAGTGTCACTGCCCAGAGATCAAGGGGCAGGCCTGAAATCTCCAGCGCGTTCTGACAGCAGCCACTGTAAGGATTACATTATAAAATGCACGCAGACACATCCGGAGTGACTTTGGGCTTCAAGCCCTTTCGGCCACAACAGTTTAAAAGTAGAATATAGTATTAATAGTGGAGTTAAAATCTTATCTCAGTTGTGTCTGCTAGCTAAAGTCTATGCTTTCTGACAGCTCACTATCAAAAAAGAAATGCACGTTAAGATGCTTCAGTGTCAGGTATCAGATGCTTCCAACAAGCTCTAATGACAGGATTACAACAAAAAATCCCAAGAGCAGACTGAGAACAGCTTCCAAAATGTAAAACCATAATATTAATTCTATTATACATTAATGTCAAAGCAATTCTTCCTTAGCACCTATTAAAATGTGAAAATCAGAATGCCTTTCAGTTCAAGTCACACGCACCGAATCTAGTTCTTAAAATATTTAGCAATCTTCATCTTTGTGCCTTCAACTTAAGAAGCAATACTTGGCTTAAAAGGTGCTCTGGAATAATTCTTACTAATAAATAATATATTCTTAAGAAAAAACAATGTATCTCATTTTAAATTATATCCTCTGGGATAATTTGAGGTTCCAAATAGAGATATAGAGCTAATAGGAATGTAAACCTTTCACTTTTGCCCTGTTTTGGTAGATAGGGCTTTCGGTATATTAATTATGTGTGTGTGTGTGTGTGTGTGTAGATACATAACAAAATGAAGCTTTTTAAACCCTGGTTTCTTTTAAAATTTAACACACGTACACAAGCATGCACAAGAAAGGCACCATAAGACAAACCATTCTTACCACATATTGGAAAGAATAATTCACTTTGTGTAGGAATGACATTTCCATTCTCTCAAACCAGCACTGTTTCAATGGAAAGAACAAAACTACATAATGACTGATTCCTTCATTACCTGTCTTCATTGAGATGATGACTTAAGAGCCTATTCCTTCTCAAATTTTCAGGGATAAGGAGAAATAGGTCATTATAAATCTTCACACCCCCTTCTTCCTTCCTCAATAATATTTGGCCCAATTCTTTGCTCAAAGTAGTTGCTCAATAAATATTTGTTGAATGAATACACTAATTAACTCCACAGCACAATTCGCACAAATACAAATTAGTAAAAAAAAGCAAAATGCAGAGAATGATTCAGCTGTGATGGTCCTAAAATAAAGGGCCTTGAAGAATTCAGAATCTGTAATGACATTATACCATTATGGATTGGGTATAAAAAGATCGATGACATAAATTACATAGCAGTGCCAAGAAAGTAATCTTACTTTCAAATCAGAACTTGAAGGAACAACAATCACTGACATTAGGAACAAGATGTTTTGTGAAAAGTACAGTGCCAACCAAATTGTAATGGTATAAAAGTGAACTACCGGAAAAATAAAGTCAATATGTAATATTGACACAATTAGAATAAATTTACCCAGCCTAGCTTCCTCAGCTTTTGGGAATCAAAGACAATAAAATACAATCTTTGAACTGAATGGTGAATAAAGCATCCTAAAAGGACTACTGTTCTAGAACATCAATTATACTAAGAATTAAAAGAGCTGAATAAAAGACCAAGAGAATAAAGTCAGAAGTCTTTTAAAAAATTGGGGGAGGGGGATATATGTATATATGGGGCCATTCACATTTGTTTTGGCTTTATTTGAGGAACTTGAAAATCAGAGGGAATCAGAATACTCTTTAAGTTCAAGTTGGCATTCATGATTATTTCCCTCTTGCCAAACACAGTAAATAAGACATAAACCTGTCCACTAAGCCAAGAAATGCCTGGAAATAACTAAGTAACCTAAGGTGGATCAAGAATAGCCATTATAACAGCTCATTAGAAGTATCCTTTCATCAAAAAACTTACAAAAGTGAGATGCAATTAAAACACAAAAAGTTCAGTATTACCAAAAATATCAACCATCCAAAACATAGCATTCATAATTGACCCAATAAAATATCACAGAAACTACTTCCAGCATTACCTAGACACAGAAACCAGCAAAACTTTTCATATAATGACAAATTTCAACTTGAGTCATAAACATACAGAAGATACTCTACAGTTATATAAAAAAAGGAATCTGCTACCAAGGCAGAAACCATCAATTAGGCCAAAGACTAAATTTTAGACAAGCAAACAGGAAGGGATGGAACCAAGAATCACAACTAACAGATTAAATCTACAGTTTTAAAATCATCAGAAAGAACTGCAAAGTAGAGTCAATGATCTGAATACCTTTGTTGGTGCAGTATCCATGAAAAGCTATAGAAAAAAAAAAGAGAGAGAGAAGGGCGTAAAACTTTCATATAAACTCCAGAATCCAGATGAGACATATACATTCCAGTTAAATGTCCTTGTATTTAGGATATTAAAAACAGTTTTATCTTGGAAAATGTTTCTGAAGTTAATCCTTGTCTGACACAGTTGTCAGCACATCTGGAAATTAAATGACTAACCCCAGAAGCTAAAAACCAAATAATGTAAAGAAACAGTATTGAAAGATTGGTTAGCTCCTGCTGAACTGATATTCAATACAATCTCTCCTTTTTGGTCCACAACAACCCCTGCACCTACTTACCTCGCTCATAAAGGTCTCTGTCCTAAGTGAGGAATGCCTTTGAAATATTCAGATAAACCACTCTAATCATGTTTTCATTTCAACTTACAGATAATTATAAAAGTAATTTTCATGTAAAGGACCTTAAAGGGTTTACTAAGATTAAAAGTATTCCTTAACTGGGAAGGGAAACAAAATACCGGTTACTCGAATTATTTTTTCCCAGTATAGTAAAAAAAATAGATTTAAAGATTTAATTTCTTGTTTATACACAACACGCACGCATTTCAAATAAATGGGGTCTCTGTGCTACACATTAAGAATGTAAAGGCCTTTTGAGATGGCAATTTATTTTCGCCCCGCCCCCCGAACTGCCCTGTCTGCCAGTAATATGCACCACCAGTATCAAATCTTTGGATCTGTGTAATACTCTCTATAAATGGCTGTACAGCACAGTCATGCTTTAAGTTAACCACTCTGAAAAACTGGTATTCTCTCTGTAAACTATTTTTCTATAAGCTTCTCCCTGCGACACTCCAATGGAACTTTTTGCATCTTTGCGAAGACCTCCCAATATACTCATCTGCAATTTAATATTAGGCAACATACACACTCTTCAGTATAACAATTTGTAACAATAGCTTCAAAAACAAAGGAATGGCTTGGATTTATTCTTCTTCTTACAAAGAATCTTTAAAGAGAAGGCTTCATGTTTTCCCCAAGGCAGAAAAATTAACAAGGTGCCAAACCTCCTCTGCTGCTCTGATAAACACTGAGCCAGTGTCGGTAGATCGTGCTCAGAAGCAGAAAGGAACACACTGCGTTTTCACGGTGCTGATTCACCGAACCTTTTGTGCAAGTACACGTTTGGGGGAAATGTCTGCTTCTGAGCTAGACACCCTTCCAGCAGTGATGACTGTCTCTGCCTTCACATCCCCAACCTGGCCCACTGCTGGCACACTTGTAATGCTAAGGACATCGATGGGGCCCTGGCTGTCAACCAGGCACCAGGCCAGGCACTTCACATGCGGCCCCTTCTTTCCATCCTCCCAACAAATCTAAGCACTTTTTATTTCTAAACAGATGGGAAAATCAAGACTCCAAAGGTTATTAATAATCTTGCTGTGTTCAATCCCATGTGGGCAGACACTAGCTTACCCTGGTTTCCTCATGTCTAACCAGGAGAATTAGCTCTGCAAAAAATCTACCCATCAAAGTTTTTCTTCCCCAAAGACTTCAAACATGATGTGGTTCCTCTATGTGCTGGTTCTCCCTCAGGTCCTCTTAAGTTGTTTTTTGCCTCACTTCACACACAAAACAAACCCTATGAGAGCAGGGAATATCTCCAGCAGTGACCTATTTTTAGCACTTGAGAGAAGGGGAAAAAAAAAGTCTGGCAGAGTATTCATTACACATTTGTTGAATGAATGAAATATCAGGAAAATCTGGACTTCGATGACAGCCAATTTGGAAAACAGCAGGAGCTCTGGAGGACCTGAATTGTGTACTTAGTCCGCTCATTTCTCCAAATTAATGAGGTTAATTACTCATCTGCTAAGCTTACCTTTGCAGATACTACTTTTAGAGCATCTACTAGGACATTGTCTACTAGCCTAAGTAGCACAGGACTAACAAGTAGATATTCAGCAAACCATTTATGTACAGCTCTGTGAAACAGAGTTATCTGTTAGAATAAAAGTGAGGTAGTCAAGGCTTTTCCAAAAAGAAGCCATCAATGTGGCCAAAGTTCTGGTCTCGGCTTCTTCACAGGCAAAAGTAGATGGTTATGATGTTTCTGGATAATCACCTGAAATTCTTTCAAAAAACAAAACATCTGTACTATCAATTCAGAGATCCCCAGAGACTATCTCAGAAACCTGCAAATGTCATTCCATCCTAAAAATCTACAATATAATTTCACTTCAGTCTTCCCTAACCCCAGTAGGAACTGGGGAAACCCATTCTCATTCCAAGGCACAGAGAAGTTAGACTTTGTTTTGCACTGACTGGCACTGCCACATCCCTTTCTTCTTTATGTCCAACCATTCTTTGTGTCCATTGAAGCAGTAACATTAAAACTGTTATGTTTTTGTCTGTGTGTAGTGTTGGAATGTCTCAGGAATTATACTTAAAGCAGCTAACACGGCACCATTGGAAGAATTAAGTAAGCACGTAAATCAAGAAAATTAATTCATATTATGCATAAATTTTAAAGTATGGAAGTCATAAGCAACAAGAAAAACGAATGGTACATACTTTGGTGAGCTTCAATTATTGAAACACAATAATCTACGATATCAGGGGTGTCGAGCTCATTTTAACCCGGGGCCACATCAGCCTCACTGCTGCCTTCAAAGAGCCGAATGTAATTTTAGGAATGTGTAAATGCAACTACTCCTTAACAGTTAAGGGAGAGCTCAGCGCTGCTACCGGATAGAAACAAAGTGCTGCCAGGCCAGATAAAACAAGGTGGAGGGCTGGATTCAGCCTGCAGGCCTCATGTTTGCCATGTTTGTGCACTACATGAAACTCTTGCAGAAAAATGAATTTATTACCTCCTTGAATCAGTGCCCCAGTTAACAGCATTCTTTTTCTATCAAAAAACAAATGTTTCTATCATCACTGCAAACAATGAATATGCATGATTGTTTTACATAGTAAGCATGCAATAAATACTTCCTAAGTTAATGAACAAATTATTCCCTGATAATGTCCAGCAGTATTTTTTAAAATCCTGAAAAGGGGTGGGGCATAGTGTTGTATCTGTTTAATTTTACTTGCTGAGTATCCAAGACATCACTAATCCGTGCTTTCAGATGGCAATCCTGACCTTGACTAGATAGATACCCTCCAATGAAATGATTTACTGTTGTAATACAGACAAAGGTATCATGGCAGACACTGAAAGAAACTTTTTTTTAAATTTAAGACAAACCACCAAGAATCTTTTTTAGCTAGTTATTATTTTTTTTACTAGTCAGAAATTTTTAAAAAATAAAATAAATTGAAATTCTATACCAACAATCCATCCTATAAATTATCAAACAGATGATGCAGTGTTAGTTACAGTCTTTAAACTTTTTTCCTATGTTAATGAAGGGAAAGGAGAACGCCCACTGTCATTTACAGAGGGCCCTAGTTAAGGAACAAGAATATAGAGATCAAACAGACTCATACTTCTGGCCAGAAGAAGGTTCTTAAGAAAATCAAAAACCCAACATTTTCTCCTTTAGTATTTCTCCCATCTTGAGAGTTTTCTAGTTTTCAAATCCAACTGAAAATCATCCTCACTTCCCTTCTTGTCCCCTGCTGCCTTGACTGGTGACAACTAATTCTGACCTTATCTTCACTCAACATCTGTTTAACATTAATGTATATACTTTATACTGTATTTACAACCATTCTTTCACATAGTGCACTGGAACTGCACCAGGACTACAGCTCAGGTAAAAATCCATGTCACTGAACATGGCAAGAATTCAGTAAATGGTCAATAACAGCTCGACAGGGATGGGGTAGGAAGAAAGCTCCCATCAGTCCACTCCCAGTAAGAGTAAATGCCAGTGTAGCCGAGTGGCTGGCTGGACACTAAACAACAGTGACCACCTAACAAAGGACTAGAAGAATGAAATAGGCATTAAACAAATGAAATAGGCATACAAAAATATCCTAGAATCAATGGGAATTCAATTTACAGATAAAATAGGTTGCAATAAAAAAAAGGACTTAAGTAAAAAAATTAATATGTTTAAGGGGAGAGTTGGCAGAAATTATAATGTGCATTAATGTTTTACAAATCAACCCCAACGGGAAAGAACTGTCACAATCCTATAACAAGTGTTGGCGAAAATGTGGAATAATTAATCTGTTGATGGTGGGAATGTTGCTAGAACAGCCTCTTTGGAAAAACATCTGGCAGTTGCTCAAAAGACTAAACATTGGAATTACCATGCAACTCAGCAACTCCCCTCCTAGGTATATACCCAAAGGAATGGAAAATACGTGTCTACACAAATGTTGATAGCAGCATAATTCATAATTGCCAAAAAAGTCCACTGATGAATGGATAAACTTACATATACTCTGTCCAGCCTCTTCAATTTATTTTACTCTACAGATAGTCACACGTGTAGGTAGATGTACACACTGATGCTATCGTGGCCATTTGCAATGGGGACTGGAAACCCCCCAAGGTTACTTACTATTTACTACCATTAAATATATCACAGTTCAGCCACACAATGCAATAGCACTCAGACATTAAAAAAAGGACTGGTGTGGCACAGTGTGTTGGGTATCATCCTGGCAAACTGAAGGGTTGCCAGTTCAATTCCCAGTAAGGGCACATACCTAGGCTGTGGGCCGAGTCTCCAGTTAGGAGCATGCCTCTAAATAAATAAAATGCTTTTCTTAAAAAAAAAAAAAAATAAGGACTGTTCTTGCTTATATGGCACAATTTGTAGCAACTCAGACAGGCAAAGAAAACTTAAGGGAAGAAAATATTGCAGGGAGGGAAACTAACTACATCTATACATCTCCTTTGCTAACTGTGGACTCTAAAATGTGAATGTGTTGCTATTTAAGTTAGAAAAACAATAACTGAGAGAAAACAAGTTGGCAAGAATGGGACCAGGTTGCCATTTGCTAGGATTAAGTAAGCCTCAAGTCTTCCCTACAAGCCCAATAAAAAGTAAACACACACTACACCCACAGTCACTTTGTCTTGAATATCACATCAAAACAGACTGATTTAGCTGTTGGGTTTTTCTATTGGCTTTTTTTTTTTGGCCAGGACACATGAAGAAAAATCTCAGGGTAAGTCAACTCTCTTACTTTCCCCTCATGTGGTCTTACAGAGACTGCACCCTTACATCCTTACATTTATCTGGGTCTGTAAGCCAAATAATAGCATTTTAATTGTATGTAATGTATCACTCTTTCCTCAATATTTTGCTTGTGATATTTTCTGAAGTTAATTCATTGGTCACTGCCTCAGGAAAGCCAGCCATGTTGCATTTTTCTCAATAAAGTAGGAAGAATATTTACTCCAATGACTTTACTGTCAAAAACATCCTTCATCAACAGGATGCTATCTAAACAAGCTTGAAAACATGTAAATTTAAAATCACATATACTTTTTCATGGTTTTAGATTTTAAATATCCACTTTGGCCTAAGTGAGGCCCTAGCCAGTGTGGCTTGGTAGGACATCAGCCTGCAGAGCACAGGGCTGCAAGTTTGATTTCCCATCAAGGGCACAGGCCTGGGTTGCAGGTGAGACCCCATACAGGGCATGTACAAGAAGCGACTGACTGATGTTTCTCTCTCACATCCACATTTCTGTCCCTCTCTCCTTCCACTCTCCCCACCTAAAGATAAATAAAATCTTTTTTTTTTTAAAGCAAAGGAGCCCTGGCTGGTGTAGCTCAGTGGATTGAGCACCAGCCTGCAAACCAAAGGATCTCTGGTTCGATTCCCAGTCAGGGCACATGCCTGGGTTCCAGGCCAGGTCCCAGTCAGGAGTTTGCAAGAGGCAACCACACATCGATGTTTCTCTCCCTCTCCCCCCTCTCTTCCCCTCTATCTAAAAACAAAATAAATAAAATATTTTTTTAAAAAAGGCAAAGGAGCAGTTTTTCCTACACTAATACAAAACAATCGGTCTGCTAAGAAATAATGTAAAGAAAAAACAATGTGCAAAACAAGATGTTGCATGTTACCATGCCGGGGTACCGTAGAGAATGTGTATGTGTATGCACTCAGCCTATTTCTGGAATGACTCACAAGAAACTAGGAACATTCACTGCCTCTGGGGAAGAACACCGCGTGGCTAAGACCAATTTTTCACTACATACTGCTATGTACCTTTAGAATTAAGAATTCTATACTATGTAAATGCATTATTTGCCCTAAAATTAAATGTTATTAAACAAAGTTCCTTTGAAGAGGCATAAATAACAAAAACATAATAAGGATTGTGTGGGTCCTCCACCTGCAGCCCTCCACAGCAGGGCCATTTCCACGGAGTACACACCATGGTGGGACCTGGTCTCATCCTCGGCCAGCTGGCTTCACCTCCTACAGTTAAGTAGCACACTCGAGTTACCATGGTCCTGGCAGGTGCCAGCAAGGGACAGAGACTTAAGGTAACCACTTCCTTCTTCCCCCCTCCGTTCCCTACAGCCACCATCAACGCTGAGAAACCTTCCACTCTACTCCGGACTTTAAAAAAAAAAGGACCATAAACTGCCCATCAATCTAGAAAATTACTTCCATGACGTTTCTGTGTTTGTCTGAACACTTTCGAAATAAATGTTCTGACCACTCCAGCTCACCTGGTGCATCTACGGTGGCTAAGGGCGGGAAACAGTTTATTAAAATCCCAGACATGTCAAGGTTTACACATAATGAACCAAACAGAATGCAAATTCCCGTAAAACTGTAGACGGCTGTGCTGTTTACAAAGCGTTTCCACATACATCATCGCATTTGATGCCTTCTCAAGCTTCAGTGTCAATCCTGGCAAACCGAACAGCTGCCAAATTCGATTTATTGTCCTTCGAGAATTATAGAATCAGCAGTAACAATAAAACAGCTATCAACGGGCTGCTTTTCTACCTGCTGGTCTGGCTGAGATTTCTCAAAAGTGACAACGCCGAGCATTCAGCAAGCTGACCAGGTTTAAATACCACACACGCGACATGTTGTGTCTTGCGGCCCCGGAGGGGAAGGACCGGGTGCAAGCCCTGGGGAGGGGGCGGTGCACAGAGCACCAGGGAGGGGAGATGACTATCTCGCCCGGCTGGGGCACGCCGCCCCAGGCGGGATTCCATTTCCTATCCAGCAGCCAAGGTTTGGCAAATGCCACACAAACAGCTCCCATGCGGGCGTGTTCCACGCGCTCGCTCGGGGAATTCTCTGGGGTGACTCCCAGGTTCAGGGTCCTGGAAGGGCCAACCCAACACACAACCCCAGGACGCGGTATCAACCCCAACTTACAAAATTCCTAAAGTGCCGAACTGATGCCTGCCATTTAGAAAGGTGACCCTCGGCCCACCTTGCTAGGATAGGAGGGAGCCAAAAGGATAAAGTTACAGCTCGCCACAAACGCATATGGCAACTAGGGGTAGGGGGGCGCTCTGCCGGAGTCAGGCTCCTGAAGGGGGGGTGTGGCGAGCTCGGGCTTTTTACAGGGGTAGAGTGGGTAAAGGGCGCCTGGACTGCAGAGGACCGAGGGGAAGGGAGTGCTGGGATCCCCGCACAGAGTACGGCACGTCTCGGGCGTCCCACCAAGCAATAGTCCGCTGGCTCACCGGTGATGTCCAGGTACAGGTCATCCTGCTGGTCCAGGCGATGTAGTTCGTGCGACGTCGAGCTACGGCTCTTCTTCGCTCCCAACGAGGAGGAAGAACCGCGCCGCGAGCAGGGGGGCGCGGCGGCCCAGCTCGCCCGCCACTCGCTCTTCCGCTTCATGGAGGCGGCCGAGGCCCGTCAGGGGGCCACAACCATGGCCCCGCGCGCCCGCCGAGGCCCCCGCCAGCCACGCGCGCGGGCGGTCGGGGCAGCGGGCTCGGAGAGGCGCTGCGTGGACGGCGGGAGCCGGCCGATCCGGCGGGAGGCGACCGCGCAGGAGCCGGAGGAGGGGCAGGGCCCACGGCGCCCGCCCCGCTCCCTTCGGCAGCAGCCGCTTGACCCGCGCGGCAGTCCAGGCTACAGCTCCTCCTGCCGCGGCCAGCGCCCCCCAGCCCGCCCCCAAGTGCCCGCAGCTCGCTGGCGCGGAGGAGGCGACGGTGCTGCGGCCGGCTAGGACTGCCTCTGGCTGCCTCGGGTAACCGCGCGCGCCGACCGCAGACGCTCCTACGGTAGCGCCAGAGTAAATTGAACCGCGGCACCCAGGACCCCAGGAGGGCTGTTCCGTGGAGCTTCATTCACAAAAAAGGGCCCACAACCCTCCTCGGGGCCCGCAGACCGAGACCTTTCATTGGTGAGTGAGGCGTGACGTCACGGATACAGGGCCTTTCTACAGGCAGGTACCCGGTGACGCCATAAAGAAAAGTCTGAGTGGTTCAGCCAATCAAAGGTAGAAGTGTGCGGGCGACACTCTGCTAGCGCCCTAACTTTACTGTTTCTTCTGTGTTCCTCGAACTGAAAGACCCCAGTTCCCTACTTAGTTTCCAAGGCTTTACAACCCCGTCCTAGTAACTCCAGTTCTTTGGCATGTATAGTATTTAAAGGAGATCTTGGTTTTCCTTGTAATCGCGCCAACTGGAGGAGGACTTTTGTCATGGCTTCTGGCTTGGACTGATTAAATTATGCGCCTCTAGACTGACTTAAGGTAGATTTGGTTTAAGAACTGAACGAGCCGTTTTGAGTCAGCTTTTGATGACTTATGCGTAGCATTCAAAAAGAACCGGCACGGGTTCCTTAAGGAGTGGCTATAGCTACGGTGGAGACAAGGATATACAGCAATGATTTGCATCTCGTAATTCCTCATCTCGGAATCCAGTACCGGCATCTGCTCAGTAATTTATAGGTCAATTACTAATGTTTTTCTTACCTAAGGTGTCTACAGGTCAAGTTACTGAAGTATTGAAGCAAGTGGTGAATTTAATTTTTGAACTTTTTATCTTGCAAATCGAAGTCATATCCCTTTGTTTTTCTACTGAGTTAAAAGAACGCCAGAACTTTCTGGAATTTAACCAACATTTGGCAGGATCTTTAAACAAATTTCCATGGTAGTCTCTAAAAGGATGAGAACATTGGAGGACAGTCTTTACATTTCTTAGCTCAAAATTCTACGTCTTGCAAACTACCGGTATTCCTAATTTTTCGCCAACATTTATCTTGCGGTTCCGCGATTACAGCCAGCTTCTAGAAGATTAAGTTGAATTCAGTCAGTCCTCCAGGAAGCCTCTCAGAAATGCAAATTTTGATGGATTGCCTCCCGGATGGGGTCTTTGGCTTCTATTGTTGAAGGCCTTTATCTAAAGCACTGCTAATTAAGGAGGAAAGGGGGCTGGGAGTTGAGGGTTCAGTGTGACCGTCTCAGTGGAATAGTCTGAAAGTAGAGCTCAGCCACTTAGACCAGAAATCTAGCAATCGTGTCCATTCTTCCCTTATTTCCCGTAAGGAAATGAGTGAAGGCCTGAAATTAAAGATGGTCTACGTTTTTGTCTGTAGCAGCAGCAAAGAAGCTAGAGACTTAAAGGCTGGGATACTAGTGCAAATGACTTCAGAAAGAAACCAGCAGGTCCCTGGTCCATCCTCTGTGTCAATTGGGAAGAGGAGACCTTTCACCCTGGCATAGGAGCTCAGCAGTAGAAATGTCACCTTTCCAAACTATCCAGAATTTCACAAGAATAGGTCTTTTGTTGTTGTTTGTTTTGTTTATTGAGGTATAACTGGATATTACATATTTGTTTCAGGTGTACAACATAATGGCTTGAAATTTGTAAATATTTCAAAATTATCACCACAGTAAGTCCAGTTAACATCTCAGTAGATCTTGTTTTGAATAAATAGTATATGGGAGCTGCCCCCTTAGCTCTCTAGAATGAAATTCAAGAACTGGACGACACTCTTATTTATTTGAAAGTGACTTACATAAATGGCAAACTAAAGCGAAAGTGCTAAGAATTTAACTTAATTTCTTTTTTTCTCCTCTTCAAATACAGTGTTTGGGCTAGAAATTCTAACAAAGTGCATGTTTTCAATTTTAAAAATGTCATAATACAGATGATTATACTGTTTAAGCATTTTTACATTTTACAAGTGTATATTTTATTAAAGGTTTTGTTAGTATAACATCATTAAGAGAAAAAGTATATGATTACACTTTATAATTTTGCAGAAATATCTTCCATTCTTGGGAAAAGAAGGTCTATGTGCTAAGTTTACATGTGAAAGTTTTAAACCCTATTCATATTTTGTTCTTAGGTCATGTTTGGATAGTGGCTAAAAGTGCTGTTTCTTACAGATACTTGTTTTGTTGTCGCACTTCCCTTGAACAATTTGAATCTTCCGGCACTTCAAAAAAGGCGACCTCTGGGCTCTTAGGATTTGGCCACAGGAACCGTAGTTTGCTTAGTTGTTTGGTGAGTCTGTTGTTCATTGTTTGACTATTAATCATAGAATTTTAGAGCTTGGAAGAGCCTTGACATTGTTGGTCCAAGTCTGTCCTTTCACAGTGAGGACCCGGGACCCACACCAGTGGCAGTGGCAGGGCTGGGGGGAGGACCTAAGCGCTGCAGGACTCTAAGTTGTTTTTCTCTGAGCTGTCGTCTGAACTCAGAGAACAGATGCTCTGGTTGTGATCCTCAACTTGTGGGCAGAACAGGAAAAGCAACAAAAGGAGGGGAGGAGTTCTAGGTAAAATTCACCCTGAGGGAAAACACTACCGAGCATTTTCTTAAGTGTATTTCAGATGAGTCATTCTGAAAATTTTAAATATTACACTGAAATTTGGAGAACCTGGTTGATACATACATGATGCTAAAGATTTACTGATAATACAAGTTTTAGAATCAGTGGATTACAGCTTTAATTATGTGAAGATAATTTGTTTAAGGTCAAAATTTAATTAAAAACTAGAGGGCTTACGTGTAGGCATATGGAAAAATGGACACACACTAAAATCTTTACTAACATTCTGTTTCTTTGAGAAAAATTGGTTGTGTTTCATTGGATATTCTGGCGATCTCAGCATTAATTTGAAATCCCCTGTGTTCCTGACCTTGAGATTAAAAATCTCTCAGAATTGTGAAAAGGGTTAAAAATGGATATTTTCTGAGCTCCCGTCAGAGGCTTCACACAAATGCCAGTAGGTGTTTTTGTTGTGGTTGTGGGAACAGAATCCCTCCTGTACTGGTTGCAGGTCAGGTCCTTATCCCAGGTCCTGCACTGAGTTTGGTTTGAAAATCCATCTCTTCCTAGGGCGTGTACCATTCTTCACAGGTGGAGAACAGAGTTTAAAGGGATCTTTTTTTGCAGATGGGTTTTTTAAATTGAATAACCTATATAGTTCTATAAATGTCATAAGATTTTTTTATTAATTTTTTTTTACCTCAGACCAAACTCTGTAATTGAGGATTTTTAAAACGATTTCCTGATATTAATTTGTGTTTTTTTGTTATGTACACTTGGTCCCACACAAAACACAAAATAATAATAATAATGGAATGTTGAGGAAAGGGAGTGAACATTCTGGTTGTGTGGAGTCTTGTGATCAGAGAACCACCGAGAATGCTTGTACCCCAAGGCCAGAGAGACCTGTGCCTAGGGAACTGAAGAAGGAGCATAGAACTCTGTCTTTCGTTTACTTTTTTGAAAAATGCTGGCGTGCATTTAACATACTGTCAGATACTCATTATGTCAATGGAGTAGAACATAGTCATCTGGGAGAAAATGAAAAAGATAAATGAAGATCAGCACATTCATGTTCTCTTTGGCTAAATGCTTCTACCAAGAATGAGGGGGTGTTTGTGCTCAACCTGCTGGTTTGCTTCAGAAGTCTAGGTCTTCTTTTATGATATCAGCTTTTTACCTCAAGGATTCTTGGTGGTTTTTCCCCCCAAGTTCTTGAGTAAGGAATTTTTCTTTCTCTTTGGCTTTATCTCAAATGACCAAAATAATGTCTCAACATGTTACCATACTTTTAAAAATTTATTTATTTATTTTAGAGAGAGGAAAGGGGGTGGAGAGAGAGAGAAACATCAATTTGTTTATCCACTTATTAAAACATTCATTGGTTGATTCTTATATGTGCCCTGACCAGAGATGGAACCACAACCTTGGTGCTCTAAACAATTGAGTTACCCGGCCAGGGCTGTCACTATATTTTTTATTTTTAAATAAAAAAACAGAGGTGCCCTGATTGGTATGGCTCAGCTGTTAGGGCATCATCCCACAAAACAAAACCATTTGCAGGTTTGATTCTCGGTCAGGGCACATGCCTTGGTTGCAGGCCTGGGCACAGTTGAATCATGTGCAAGAGGCAGCCCATCAATGTTTCTCTTCCTCTTTCTCCCTTTCCCTCTCTCTAAAAATAAATGAACAAAATCTTTTTTAAAACTTTGTTTAAAACAAATGCGTATATACATATGAAACTTCACCCTCACACCCCAATCCTACCCTCATAGATAACCACCTTTAACAGTCTGCATTTAGACGAAAAGATAGCTTTTTTTAAAAAAGATTTTATTTATTTGTTTTTAGAGAGAGGGAAAGAGAGGGAGTGAAACATCAATGTGTGGTTGCCTCTCGTGGGCCCCATACTTGTGACCTGGCCCACAACCCAGGCATGTGCCCTGACTGGGAATCAAACAGGGGACCCTTTGGTTAGCAGTCTGGTGCTCAATACACCGAGCCACAACAGCCAGGGCAAAAGATAGCTTTTTAAAAAATTAATTGGTTCATGCTATGCATATTTTCTGTGAACTGTTTTTTTTTTCACTTAATACACCATCTTGAAAATTTCCCTTGTCAGCCCTTATGGCCAGCTTCATTCCCTCTAATGGCTATATAGGTTTATCTTTTTGGTTTCCATAATTTATTTTCCTACAGATGGACACTGAGGTTTTGGGGGCAGGGGGGCTACTATTGCCAACAAGGCTGCAGTGAATGTCCTAACAGGTGTATATCCACAGGAAATGGAATTGCTGTGTCAAAGGGTATTCACTTTTTAAATTTTGATGAAACTAACACTATTTGTTGGTACCTGTTTCCCCATACTCTTGAAATCATTGATATGTAATCAGTACTTTAGAGTTTGAGAACAAAAATGATATTTCACTCTTTTCATTGCATTTCCCTGATCACCAGTGGAGCTGAGCATACTGTAAAGTGATCATTAGATGTTTGAAGTATGTTTTCTCAGAATTTCTTATTCATGTTATTTGCTCATTTTTTGTTTTCATTTTCCCTTAGATAGGTGGTAGCTGTTTGTATATTATGGATATCAGAAGTCCTTCAACTTTTGCTGATATTCCCTATCTACATATTCTTTGTCATAGTACTCCATGCATGTTGCTACAAAACTCTTAATGTCCAATCAATTTTACCAATTTTTTTTAAGGAGTCTAAGTGTTGGATCTTATTTTTCCCATCCCAGCATTTTAAAAGTATTCTTTACTTTCTTCTATTTCTTTTAGAAGTGTTATTATATTTACCCTGGCCGGCGTAGCTCAGTGGATTGAGCGCGGGCCTGTGAACCAAACGATCGCAGTTCGATTCCCAGTCAGGGCACATGCCTGGGTTGCAGGCCAGTTCCCAGCAGGGGACACATGAGAGGCAACCATACATTCATATTTCTCTCCCTCTCTCCTTTCTTTCCCCTCTAAAGGTAAATAAATAAAAATAAAATCTTAAAAAAGAAAAGAAGTGTTATTGTATTTATCTCTTTAATTCAGCTGGAATTTATTTGGAGGACATAGAATAAATTAAGAATCTATTTTTTTCCCAACACTTTTTAATTACATAGCCCATCTTTTCCTCATTAATTTGAAATACTATTGTTTTATACATACAGTTCTCACATGTACTGTGGCCTGATTCCAGTCTATATCTATATTGACATTTTTTGTCTGTGTCCTTGCACACTATTTAGATGATAGTAGCTTTATAGTGTGGTTTGGTGTCCAGTGGGATAAGTTCCTCCTTACTGTTTTTCTTTTCCAAAGATACTTTTTTTGAAGGAGAATTTTTGTTACTTTTATGTACAGAAAGCAGAACAGCATACACTTAGCCGGCTTGGTGACCAGTTCTTTAGCCTTGGCCT
Organism: Carollia perspicillata; assembly: GCA_004027735.1. Taxonomy (NCBI): domain Eukaryota; kingdom Metazoa; phylum Chordata; class Mammalia; order Chiroptera; family Phyllostomidae; genus Carollia; species Carollia perspicillata. The sequence continues at coordinate 19,753 of PVKM010005190.1, forward strand.
TTTCCAGTTTGGCAGTGAGAACCACTGACTTTGGATCTAGTATGTTATCCCCTAGTGGTGGCAGATCTCATCATATCTGTTATTGTAACTGGTCCAGATGGCTTCCACCAGCTTAGCCAGAGCTGTGTTGTCTTCTGAGTCAACCTGTGTGAAGGTAGTGGTGGTGTAGGTCTTTTGTGGACTAGACACCCCAGCCTGGACTTCCCCTTGATAAAGCAGTAGAGAACTCCATCTTATGGCACAGTGCAAGCAGGAAAACAACAAGCTTGATGGATCCACATTGTGTGAAATCATTACCAGCTGGACCTTCTTGTTCTCCATCAGGGTGGTTGATGGTGTTAATCCCTGCTCAAAGGACAAGTGGCCTCTTGATGGGGACATCCCCTTTGCTGGCAGCTTTTTTCTCAGCCTGGGACAACAACCTTTGCTTCTGCTCTTGCTTTGTCTTTGGTCTGTACTTGTGGGCCAGCTTTGTCTTTGGTCTGTACTTGTGAGTAACTGGTGGTCCAAGGCCCAGGTCAATTGGTCAATGGCAGGAGGCGCTTTCAGATGCTTATAGAGAATAACTCTGCCACTGCAGCCGAATGTAGTGGGGCCATGTGTCATAGTAGGTGAGGTTCCTTTTGCACTAGATGTCCTGTCCAGTGCCCAAATTCTTAGGCCTTTTCTCAAATGGGATTTACCACCTTCTTGGCCTCCTGCTTTTTCACGACAGCGAGGGCTGACACTGTCTTCTTCCCCCAGCCTTCTTTCTTTTGGCATTTTACACAGCAGGAACAGAGAGAAAGCCAAAGTTTTATATATATATTTTTTCTCTAACCCTCATCCAAGGATATGTTCATTGACTTTTTTTAGAGAGAGAGAAACATCAATTGGCCACCCTCCCACCCCCAGCATGTGCTCCAACCAGGGTTCAACCCTGAAACCCAGGCATGTGCTCTGACTGGGGATTGAACCCACAATTCCCCTGTGCACAGGCCAGTGCTCCAAACACCTGAGCCATCCAGTCAGGGTCAAAGGTAATTTTATAATATGGCTATCTCCACCTTAAACTAGACAGCAAACTTTGCCTCGCTAAAGAGTGAGCCAAAAAGAGATTACATGCCTCTTGATGAACACAGCATGACCAATAAAATATTACAGATAAAAATGTTTACCCTGAATCTAATCAAGTCTTGAGATCTGACTTTAGTTTAGAGGTAATATACCAAGTAGAGGTAAATGAATAATAGGAAAACCATTTAATAGATCCTGAATGTGGGGTTTTAACAAACTCTATCTCTTCAACAAGTAAATGTCATGGAAAAAAACTGGGGGGACTTGTGGTAAATGAAAAGAGTCTTCAGGAAGTAACAATCAAATGGAATGCCCCATCTCTGATGCGAACAAACCAGCTATAAATGACACATTTAGGACAAATGGAGACATTTGCATATGAACAGCATCAGGAGATATTAGGGAATTATGATAATAATAATAATAATGTGGTTATGTAAAATGGCCTTATTCTAGTGCTATGAACTGAATTGTATTTCTCCAAAATTTGTATGTTGAAGCCCTAGCCCCCACTCAATGTGATGGTGTTTGGAGATGGGGCCTTCCCGAGGTAATTTAGTTTTAGGTGAGGCAATGAGGGTGCAGCCCTCATGTTGTGATTAGCTTCCTTATAAGAAAGGGATGAGAGAGAGCGGCTCTCTCTTTGCCCTGTGAGAATATAGCTAAAAGGCAGCTGTCTGCAAGCCAGGAAGAGGGTCCTCATTAGGAACCAAATCAGACAGGACCTTGATCTTGGGCTTCCTAGCCTTCAGAACTGTGAGAAATAACTGTTGTTTAGTCCACCCATTCTATGAGACTTTGTTATAACAGCCTAAGTCAACTAATCTGTCTAGGAAGAGGCATACTGAAGCATTTATTGATGAAGTGTTAGAGTGTAATACTTTAAAATGGTGCAGTAAATATATACTCTATCTCATTCTATCAACCTGCTTATCCAACTATGAAAGAACTATGGCAAAGTATTTAATTTTAAGGATTATTGAATTCAAAAGAGACAGCTCAGGGCAAGTGCGAGCTGGAAGGGCTCTGGGCAACTCTGTGCTCACTGAGGAAAAGTAATTAAACATGGGCAAAGAAGATCCTAAGAAGCTGAGAGGAAAAATGTCATCATATGTTTTCTTTGTGCAAACTTGCCAGAAGGAACACAAGAAGCACTCAGGATGCTTCAGTCAACTCTTCAGAGCTTTCTAAGAAGGGCTCAGAGAGGTGGAAGACCATGTCTGCTAAAGAGAAAGGAAAATTTGAAGACGTGGCTCAGGCGGACGAGGCCCGTTGTGAAAAAGAAATGAAAACTTATATTCCTCCTAAAGAGGAAACGAAAAAAAAGTTCAAGGATCCCAATGCACCTAAGAGGACTCCTTCAGCCTCTGTCTCGTTTTGTTCTGAGTGTCACCCAAAAATCAAGGAGAGCATCCTGGCCTATTCACTGGTGATGTGGCAAGGAAGCTGGGAGAGATGTGGAGCCACATTGCTGCAGGTGACTGGCAGCCTGATGAAAAGAAGGCTGCTGAGCTGGAGGAGAAGTATGAAAAGGATAGTGCTGCATACTGAGCTAAAGGAAAACCCAACCGCACAAAAAAATATAGGGAGTCATAAAGGCTGAAAGCACTGGCTGGTGTGGCTCAGTGGAATGAGCGCAGGCTGGCCTGTGAGCCAAGGGGTCGCTGGTTTGATTCCCAGTCAGGGCACATGCCTGGGTTGCAGGTAGGGTCCCCAGTGGGGGGCACACAAGAGGCAACCACACATTGATGTTTCTCTCCTTCTCTCCCACCCTTCCTCCCTCTCTAAAAATAAATAAATAAAATGTTTTAAACAACAAACAGAATTATTGAATCCAGGTAATAGTTTCTTGTTTTTTCCATTGTCCTACGTTTTTCTGTGTTTCAAATTTTTCTGATATCACGATAAATTTTTCTCTGTATTCTCACATATTTTAATTTTTTTCCTATGATTTCACCTGGCATAGCATTTCATTTCTAGATTAACTTGAGAAAATTGATATATTTACAATATTGAATTGTCTAATAGGAATTTGTTTTTTAAGTATATTTTATTGATTATGCTATTTTTATTGTCCCAATTTTTCCCCCTTGTTCCCCTCTACCCTGAACCCCCCCTTCTCTCCAGCAACAAACTCACTTAGTTCATGTCCATGAGTTGTGCATACAGGTTCTTTGGCTTCTCCATTTCCTATCTTATTCTGAACCTCCCCTTGTCTATTTCGTACCTACCATTTATGCTTCTTATTCCCTGCACCTTATCCTCCATTCTCTCCCATCCCCTCCCAGCTGTTAACTTTCCAAAATATCTCCATGCCTATGATTCTGTTCTTGTTTTGGTTGTTTGCTTAGTTTGATTTTGTTTTTGTTTTTTAGATTCAGTTGTTGATAGTTGTCACTTGGCTGTTAGTTTAATGTTCATATTTTTATCCTCTTTTTCTTAGATAAGTCCCTTCAACATTTCATATAATAAGGGCTCAGTGATGATGAACTCCTTTAACTTGACCTTATCTGAGAAGCACTTTATCTGCCCTTCCATTCTAAATCACTGCTTTGCTGGATAGAGTAGCCTTGGTTGTAGGTCCTCGCTTTTCATCACTTTCAATACTTCTTGTCAGCCCCTTCTTGCCTTAAGGTTTCTTTTGAGAAATCAGCTGATAGTCCTATGGGAACTCCTTTGTAGGTAACTCTCTTCTCTTGCTGCTTTTCAGATTCTCTCTTTATCTTTAATCTTTGCCATATTAATTATGATGTGTCTTGGTGTGGTCTTCTTTGGCTCCATTTTGTTTGGAACTCTCTGTGCTTCCTGGACTTGTATATTTATTTCCTTCCCCAAATTAGGGAACTTTTCTTTCATTATTTTTTCAAATAAATTTTCAATTTCTTGCTCTTCCTCTTTTCCTTCTGGCATCCCTGTGATTTGGATATTGGCACGTTTGGAGATGTCCCAGAGTCTTCTTATTCCCTCCTCGTTGTTTTTTTTTTTTTTTTTTGTTGTTGTTGTTTTGTTTGAATTCTCGTTTCTTCTTTCTGCACTGGCTGTTTACTTCTTCCTTATGTTCCAAATTGTTGATATGAACAACCCTGGCTTTCTTCCCTTCTCTCTTGGTTCCCTGTGGATTTTTACTTTTTCTTTTTTTTAAAAGATTTTGTTTATTTATTTTTAGACAGAGGGGAAAGGCAGGAGGGAGAGAGAAACATCAATGTGTAGTTGCCTCTCGTGCCCCCTACTGGGGACCTGGCCCACAACCCAGGCATGTGCCCTAGACCGGGAACCAAACCAGCAACCCTCTGGCTCACAGGCCAGTGCTCAATCCACAGAGCCATACCAGCCAGAGCTGATTTTTTCTTTATTTCACTTACTGTAGCCTTCGTGTCTTCCATTATACATTTGCATACTCAGTGAGTTCTTTGAGCATCCTTATCACTGGTGTTTTGAACTCTGTATCTGATAGGTTGGCTATCTCCATTTTGCTTAGTTCTTTTTCTGTTCTTTCATTTGGGCCATATTTCTTTGCCTCCTCAATTTGGCAGCCTCTCTATGTTTCTGTGTATTAAGTAGAGCTGCTTTGACTTCCAGTCTTGGCACACCTTTTACATTTGTAAGGGACAGAGCCTTAGGTATTTGCCAGGGCTGGGCAACCCACTTAGCCACTTTGTGGCGCTGTATGTGGGGGAGGGGTCAGAGAGGGAATAATGCTGCTTGCTTGGCTCTCAGCCCATTTCTGTTTACTTCCCCCACTTCCGGTATTTGACTGCCCTGGTGCTGAATCCAGATTGGGTGGGTTTGTGTACATTCCAGGACCATGGGGGTCCTTTAAATGGACTCTCCTGAGATACCAGCAGTTTCTTCCGCCACCCCAACCCCCACTGGTTTTTACAGCCAGAAGTTACTAGGCCTTATCTTCCCGGTACTGGAACCCTGGGCTGCACGGTTTATCCTGGGTTTGGGATCACTCACTGCCCAGGTGTCCCTCCCAGTTCTTATCTGCCACATGTAAATGTGGGACCACCAGTTCCACCAGCTGCCAATGCCTCCCTGCGGCATGCTCTCCACCCCCGCTCCCTGTCTCCACCCCTCCTCCCTATCTGGATGAATGTTTGTTCTTTAAATACTTGGTTGTCTGACTTCCATACAATTTGATTTCCTGGCACTTCTGGTTGTTTTTAGTTTTGACATTAGTTACGATCACATGTGTACCTACTCCTCCATCTTAGCTGGACTCTAATAGGAATTTCTTAAAATATTGAATTTATTTATTTAAAGGAAAAGGTTTATATTTCCATTTATTTAAGTCCTTTCTATATGCTTCAGTTAGTAAACCACTATAGACTTATTATGAGGTATTACATGATTTTGCTGCAATTATGAATGGGGTTTCTTTTTCCTCCAATATAATTTTGATTTGGACATTCCTGGTAAACAGAGAAGCTGTTTATCTTGTGCATTGTTCTCATATCCCACCATTTTTACTTGAAGGTACAGCCTATATCCATACTAAGGAATGCAGACTTCTTTTTTTTCCATTAAATATAGACTTCTCAGCTCCTTTTGTTCACCAGGGAGATAGTATTTTAAATTATTATTCTGACTAATTACAGTTTTTCCTCCTGGCTCCTCACGATGCCCAAAGGCCTACTGGTACAAAAGAAATCAAACCTATTACAGTCTGACCAGAAAGCAGAATCTACTACCTCCCGGGCCCTTTTATATACACGAAGGCCCAACTAAACTTTGAAATAGACTCTCCTCTTTATTTCAGTCCAGATTTTTGGCATGTAGTCTCTCATCTCCTCATTTTTATAAGTGTAAAGGAGGCCTCAAGAAGATTTATTAAACTTGTGTTCAAAGTAAGCTCTGGGGGTATGGTAAAATTGTAATTTAAGCTACAGAAATTTCCTGCTGTATCTACTTTCAATGGGCTTTTTAAAACTCAGAGATAAGTAACATACAATAAAAACTGTAATCTTAGATATTAGTTCAAAATGAGTTTTAAAATTATATATACCTGTGCAGCCACCACCCAAAACAAGACATAGAATCCATGGGCCTTTTTTATTTTTTCAATTATTTTCCAGTAGCAGTTTACATTCAATGTTATTCTGTCAGTGGGCCTTTTAAAAACACCATTCATGCGAACGTAAGCGTGGCTCCCGGTGTCAGGCCCTTATACAGATTTCCCCCTTGCTACCCCAGACTCTCCCCCTGCTTCCCCTGCTTGCCACTCTCCATGCCACTGACACCCCTTTCACAGCACACCTCAGCTTCTGAATTTCCCTCCCACTCTCCCACTCTGACTGAGTTGGATGAGCTCTGTTGGCTGGCATCTTGGTCCTTTTCTTCAGACAGGACTTGCTGTTCTCTCTTGGGCTCTGCAAAATTTTCTGCAGCCCCAAGTTTTCCCTGCCTTTTGGCCAGGCCGAATCTTCCTGGTGTGTCAACCCCTCTGCCCCCAACCCCAGCCCTCCTCCTACTGGGGCTTGGTGGTGGTGGAACAGAGTGGCTGGGGAGGGTAGTAATCAATAGAGATAATCAAGCTATCTGAAGTAGCTGATAACCTCCTTCACCTTCACGATACACATTTTTCTTTCCAATTGTTGTAGAACAAGAAAGACATCCTTGTCTGGCTCTGTCCTTATCCACAATGTTAGAAGTAAATTAAAGGAATAAATTTCAGGTCACTTCTATAGTTGTAGAACTGTAAAAGCATATCCTTTATCTCCTATTGTGGCTGGGAAGAAAATTCCCTGCAAATACTTTTCTGGTTTTGGAAGAGAACTGGCTACCAGTTTCTATATATTGGGTAATTTTTTGTGTGTTTTTTTATTACGAGTTTTCCCACCAATGAGGACGTCCTAGCCCAGTCTTGGTTCTACACTCTCATCCACCATTTTCCATAGAAGTAGAGAGGACAGGAAAAAGTAATATGCACAGATCTACAGTTTTAAATTTTTAATGCTGGGAAGTTTTCACTGGTTATGATTTTTTTTGCTCTTCAATGATACTAGTGCACAAAATGGGCAGATTAAGTTCTCTTCTTCATTAATTTCCTCTTTCTGTTTTTTAATGCAGATTCAAGTCAGCAGTGAATTATTTTATCCCAAGTTAGGGGCTATGCAAAAGACAAAAGCACAAGGCTGAAATGGTGCACACATAGGCAATTTACTTCTAGAAATTATCTGCAGAAGTGGATTGTCACTGAACAATATAAAAAGAAAAGCAGTTACGTTTTTACATTTAATGTATTATTTTAGTTTGTGCACTATTAAATATTATATATAAAGAAAACTTACATTTCTGAGTTAGATCTGCCTGCCAAAATGACATCAAAATGTATTTTGAAAATCCAAGTAAAGACTTTGGGGATTACTCTTGTCCTCTGGCTAGCATGGAGCATGGAGCATGGACCGTCTTGTCCCTAATAAATTGTCAAGATGGCACATCTCATCAAACCATTTTGTTAGTTAAAATGTTCTAACAGGGACCTGGCTGGCCAGCTCAGTTGGTTGGAGCATTGTCCCAATCCCAGTTCGATCTGGTCAGGACACATGCAAGAATCAACCAATGAATGCATGAAGAAGTGCATTTTCTCTCCCTTTCTGCCTCTCTTTCTCTGTCTCTGTCTCTGTCTGTCTCTCACTCTCTCTCAGCAATAAATAACAATTTAGTCCTATCTGGTGTGGCTCAGTGGATTAAGTGCGTGCGAGCCTGCAAACCAAAGGGTCACTGGTTTGATTCCAAGTCAGGGCACATGCCTGGGTTGCAGGCCAGGTCCCCAGTAGGGGGCGCACGAGAGGCAACTACACATTGATGTTTCTCTCCCTCTTTTTCTCCTTCCCTTCCTCTCTAAAAATATATAAATAAATCTTTTAAAAAATATTTCAAAAGATGATGTCTCTCTTTAAAAAAGTAAATTAAAAAAAATATTCTAATAGCTTCCAGCCCTGTTTAGGGCAAGTCTTGAATTTAGCTTCTGGATTATCTTACATATCTCTATGAGAGTCGTTTTTTTTTTAAGTTTGAAAACTTTTAAACCCTATGGAAAATTTCACTGAGAGGGAGAAGTTTTAAAATTTGAACTATCTGAAAGTGCGTTATAGACATCATGACCTATATCTCCTAAGAATAGGAACATTCTCTCACATAACCGTAATTTCATTGTCAAATTCAGGAAACTTAATATTCCCACAATACAGTTATCAAATAGGTAGTCCATCATCAAAATTCACCAATTGTCCTAATAATGTCTTTTTTTTTTAATATCTTATTTATTTATTTTTAGAGAGAGGGGAAAGGAAGGAGAAAGAGTGGGAGAGAAACATCAATGTGCGGTTGCCTCTCCTGTGTCCCACCAGGGATCTCATCTGCAACGCAGGCATGTGCCCTGACTGGGAATCGAACCGGCGACCCTTTGCTTCACAGGCCAGTGCTCAATCCACTGAGCTATACCAGCCAGGGCTGTCCTAATAATGTCTTTATAGCATTTCTTTTCCTGGCCCAGAAAGCAATCCTTTCTCTAAGCTGGATTAGCATCAGGATGTGCGTGTTGCATCCTTGCTGCTGTTCTCTGCTGTGATGATGCATCATGGACATAGCACATCGCGAGGCTCAGGGTGACATTTGCCCTATTCTGGGAAATTCATGAACGTTGATCACTGAGTTCATTCAGGTGTTGCCTGACAAGTTTTTCCATTTCAAAGGTACAATTTTCCCCTTTGTAATTAATAAATAATTTATGGGGAGATACTTTTAAGACCCCAAACTTTCCACTTCCATGATTTAGTGCATGTTGATGATTCTACATCAGTTGTTATTATAATGGTCCAGACTGATGATTTTCTAATTGTCTTCTAGATTTGTTAATTGGCATTCCATAGAAAAAGAAGGCTTTCCTCTTCTATGTACGTATATATGTATGTATGCACATAGGTGGGTGGATGGGATGAATTATGGATTATTTATTTCTTGTGTTCTGTAGTGGGATATAATTCCTTACAGTTTCTCTTTATTTTGATGCTAAGATGACCTCAGATTTGACTAGTGGGTGCCACTTCATACTGGCTATTGTGTCCTTTCGACATGTCCCCATCAATATTTTAGTACTTTCTTACTTCCTGGCACAGGGTGTTCCAGATTTAATTTGTCCTTTCTCTGCCCTGCTCAGGAATCAGCTGTTTTTCCAGGAAGGCCCAGCACCTTTCAGTGGGGAATGGTATTTAAAAAGCATACAAGGCCTCCATGACGTGGCTCTGGTCTCACCTACGACATCTGCTGTGATTCCTTTACAGCCTCATGTGCTCAAACACATACGCTACCAGGGCCCCCAAAGTGCCGTCTTCCTCCATACTCTTGCCTATTCCTGCATGCCCTCACCTCTGTTTTTCCCTGGGCCTCATTCTACTCTTTTTCACAGCCATTCAAGTGTTAACTGATGCGTGGTCTTCTCTCATCACCTCAGAATCCTACTCTGAGTGGTGCTCCTGGCAGCACCTCCTCTTCAATGCTTCTCACATGCTAGAAAATAACATCTCCTTATTTTAACCTCTATATGCCCTCTTACCAGGATGAATGAGTGTATTTGCTAAGTTTTTGAGAAACAGAAAATAATATTATCCAAGATAGCATGAGAACTATGATTATAAAACAATGAGGTGGATATTCTTTGTTGTACTGCATTTTTATGTGAATCTTCTATAATCAATTAGAATCTAATAATGCAGAGACAGCTATAGTGCAATGACAATTTAGGATGATTATTCATGTTAAAAAAACACATTTGTTTATTAACTAGATAATACATGCACATGTTTCAAAATTCAAAAGTGCAAAGTAATGTATATTAAAGCATCTACATCTCGCCCCAGCCAGTGTGTCTCAGTGGTTGGGCATCGTCCCACAAACTGAAAAGTCACCAGTTCAATTCCCCAATTAGGCCACATGCCTGGGTCACAGGTTCAGTCCCTTGGAGCACATACAGAGGCAGCAGTCAGGGTTTCTCTCTCACATGATGTTTCTTGCCCTCCCCTTCTCCCCCCCTTACCCTTTCTCTAAAAATATTAAATTAAATTAGAATTAAAAAATAAAATGAAATAAATAAAAATCCATCTCATTGGTGTACCCAGATCATCCACTTGCCCTCCTATAGGTAAACAATGTTTTCAGTATTTTATGTATCCAGATATAATATACAAGCATATATATTATTATGTACCCTGTGTGTGGCTTACTTTTCTATCTTAAAAGACCTAAAAAAAAAACTTACAACAACCCTGGCTGGTGTAGCTTAGTGGATTGAGTGTGGGCTTGTGAATCAAAGGGTTGCTTGTTTGACTCCCAGTCTGGGCACATGCCTGGGTTGCAGGACAGGTCCCCAGTAGAGGGCGTATGAGAGGCAACCACACACTGATGTTTCTCTCCTTTCTCCTTTCCTTTCCCTCTCTCTGAAAATAAATAAGTAAAATGTTTTTTTTAAAAAAACAATAGAATGACTTTCTAAAAGACATATGTGTGATTACAATGAAGCCCATAGATTCTAAGTCAATATTCAAATAATTTCTCAACACTAGGACACAGGGTACATTATTTTTTAAAAAGGCAGAAAGATGCTCAAATTATTTATCCATAGTCACAGGTCTCTCGACCAGAATGTCTCTGGTTGAGACATTCACAGTATACATGAATTATTCACAGTATACATGAATAATTTTTTCCAATGCATTTTTAAAGTGTTTGCTTTTGCTCCAACACTTTCATAATTAATTCCCAGGAGGCTTTCATGCTTACCAATAAATATAGACACAAGCAACAAAATATCCAAATCTGACCTTTCAGCCTAGAAAAAAGGAGAAGAAAGATACTGGTTTATGCAGAAAGATGATTGTCATGCTTAGGAGAGATGTATGCATGTTGCTTGGAAATATGAGGCTATTCTTTATTTACATCAAGCCAGTAAATATATTCACATATGGCTTTTTAAGGCCTACAAGTCAAAATCTGAAAATGTGAGCAATTAGAGGCTCTTCTCAGTGTGAAGTTAAATAACAAGGTTGGAATTATTTCTAAAGAAACCTTAAAAATATTCTGAGGGCTTACCTCTTTTTTAAAATGGCATTGTTAGAAGATTGACTAATATTGAAAATGATTTTCTAGAAACAAGTTTTACTTCCCTAAGAGCTTTGATGAAATACCTCATCATGGTGAATAAAGCTAATTACACTGTGGTCTTTGTGAGCCACTTTTAAAAACTCACGTGCAGCTCTGGTGGGGTAGCTCAGGTTGGTTGGAATGTGGTTTCAATATGCCAAGGTTGCAGTTTGATCCCCATTCAGGGCACATACAAGAATCCACCAATGAATGCATAAATAAACAAATGGAACAACAAATGTATCTCCCTCTCCCTTCTTCTCTCTAAAATCAATAAATAATTTAAAAAATGTTTTTAGCCCTGGCTGGTGTAGCTCAGTGGATTGAGCGCAGGCTGTGAACCAAAGGATCGCAGTTCGATTCCCAGTCAGGGCACATGCCTCGGTTGCAGGCCAGTTCCCAGCAGGGAACACATAAGAGGCAACCATACATTGACATTTCTCTCCTCTGTCTCCTTCCCTTCCCTTGTAAAGATAAATAAAAAAATAAAAATAAATGTTTTTAAATCATGAGCAAACCTTCAAGCACTTCAGTCTAGTGCGTTTTCCTCCAAGGCCTCTTCAAGGTTTACTACATCTTGCAGAGGGCTCTTGATTATCTACTACCCTATTTTGTTAGCTACCCTGATATTCTTCCTACCTTCCCCAAATATATTCCGAATGATTGAAGGCAGAAATTATCCTTTATCTGTCCTTTAAATATTTATTTATTTATTTATTACTTAATTTTTTTAGAGAGAGGGGGAGGGAGGAAGAAGGAAGGAGAGAAACTCCAATGTGTGAAAGAAACATCAGCTGGTTAGCTCTCGCTTGCCCCAGCTGGGGACCTGGCCTGGAACCCAGGCATGTGCCCCGACCCGGAACCCAGTCAGTGATCCTTCAGTTCCCTGGCCAGCGCTCAATCCACTGAGGCACACCCACCAGGGCTTTCTGTCCTTTAGTTATATTTTATTTTTATTTTTTAAAAGATTAGTGTTTTAAAAAAATTTTTATTTATTTATTTTTAGACAGAGGGGTAGAGAGGGAGAAAGAGAGAGATTAGGAATCAAACCAGTGATCCTTTAGTTTTGCAGGCTGGTGCTCAATCCACTGAGCCACATCAGTCACGGTTATCTGTTCTTTAACTCTTCCACATTTTAACACATAATAGGCACTGAAAGTATCTTTCCCTTGATTATCAGGCCATATCATCTATAAGGCAGATCCTAAAGAAGAAAGATGTCTCCTGTTATCACTCTAGGTGGGAACTGAAGTAGAGCTTAGTAAACCTGTATGTATTACTTTTGCAGGTATAATTTACATGTACATATGTAAAATTGTTAACTGCCTTCTCTTTCAACATTTAGGCTATAAAGGCAATTATTGGATAATAGTGTAAGGCACAAACCAATTAATACATAACAAAACAGGCTACATTATATATATATGTATATATATATACACACACTGTATTTTGACGTGTATAATGTGCTCCTGTGTATAATGGGCACCCACGTTTTTGGCACAAACTGTCAGGAAAAAAGCTTTTGTTTTAATTTTTTATTTAGTTTTTATTTATTTATATTTAGAAGCAAAAGTAATTATTGTATTCTAGTGTATTATTTTGCATACAGATATTGTTATGCTTTCTAGAGTTACACTTTTAATGCATAAGCATAAATAAAATAATTAAAAACATTTATATAGATATGGAATTAGCACCACCCATGTATAATGCACATACTTATTTTTCCCTCAAAAATTTGGACCAAACAGTGTGCATTACACATGGCAAAATTTGGTGCATCGTGTGCGTATATATCTGTCCAGAAAGTATCCAGCCATGCAACATGAAAAATAGAGCCCTGGCTGGAGTGGCTCAGTGGATTGAGTGCCGGCCTGTGAACCCAAAGGTCGCTGGTTCCATGCTAAGTCAGGGCGTGTGCCTGAGTTTTGGGCCAGGTCCTCAGTTGGGGATGTGTGAGAGGCATCTCTGCACATCAATGTTTCTCTCCCTCTCTTTCTCCCTCCCTTCCCCCTCTCTAAAAATAAATAATTAACATCTTAAAAAACACAACAACAAAAAAAGAAAAATAGAGACATTTATTGAAGGAGATACAAGAAACATTGTACACATGACAATGATAGCTCAGTCTCCTTCAAAGCAGGCACCTTGGGATCTCACACAGTTCTTCTAATTGCCATCAGCTGCCCTGTTGTATTTTCCTAAACCTCATCAAGAATCTGAAATCTTTTCCCTTTCGAAAGTGATTTTAGTTTTGGGAAAAGCCAGAAGTCGAAGGGCGCTAAATCTGGGCTGTACGGGACTGAATCACCTGGGTGGTTTGATGTTTCACCAAAAAAACCTGCAGGAGATGTGATCATGAGCAGGTGTATTGTCTTGATGAAGCTGCCAATCACCAGCTGCCCATAGCTATGACTTTCTGAATCATCTGATAGTTTCCACGAGGGAATGTTCAAGCTGAATGCAAAATTTGATGTAGATTCGTTGCTCTACTTGCTCAGTCAGTTTGAATGTAACAGCCACACAGTACACATGCTCACTCAATGGCATCTATCGTCCCCACGGACTAGTGCAGTGAAGTCATCATTGTTCACATGCACATTCCAGTCCACTCTCCTTGGTTGCCAGGCTACATCGATGTCACCCAAACTGTTCTTGTTATATTAACAACGGCTGGCCTTTTCCCAGACAGATCTCACATGTAGGTACCTTAAGCAATATAGACGTAAACATAATTCACCCATTCTCCTGGTGATGGACATTTAGGATGTTTCCAATTAATAGCTATGATGAACAATGTTGCCATAGACACTTTTTGTGCATTTCATCTGGTTTACATAATACTGACTCCAGAGCTGTACATGTCTTCAGTTTTACTAGATATTGACAAATTATTCTCCAAATTTTCCAATTTGTCCACTTTACATCAAACTAGAAAGCTTCTGCGCAGCAAAGGAAACCATTAACAAAATAAAAGGCAACCTAAGGAATTGGAGAAAATATTTGCAAGTCATGTATCTGAAAAGGGATTAATATCCAAGATATACAGGACTCATACAACTCAACATCAAACAGTATGATTAAAAAATGGGCATTTTTAGAGATGGTCTGAACAGACATTTTTCCAGAAGAGACCTACAGATGATTGACTAGTAGGTGAAAAGGTGCTCAACCTCATTAATCATCAGGGAAATGCAAATCAAAACCACAATGAGCTATTGTCTTACACCTGTTAGGATAGCTATTGTCAAAAAGATGGCTAGGATGTGAAGAAAAGGGAACCATTGTGCACAGTTGGTGGGAATGTAAATTGGTGCAGCCACTGTCAAAAACAATATAGAAATTCTTCAAAAAATTAAAAATAGAACTACCATATGATCCAGCAATGCCACTTCTGGGTATTTAGCCAAAGGAAACAAAAAAACTAACTTGAAAAGGTACCTGGACCCTGTTGTTCACTGCGGCATTACTTACAATAGCCAATACATGGGAGCAACCTAAGTGTCCATTGATAGGTAAACTGATAAAGAAGATGTTCTATATACAATTGAATATTATTTAGCCATAAAAAAGAAATGTGGCCATTTACAAAAGAATGGGTGGATCTTGAGGTCATTGTGCTAAGTGAATAAATCAGACAGAGAAAGATAAATACTCTGACTTCACTTGTATGTGAACTGTAAAGAAAAAAAAAGAACTCAGAGATTCAGAGAACAGATTGGTGGTTGCTAGAAGATGGGTGGGATTGGGGTGAATGGGTGAAGGTGATCAAAAAATACTAGCTCCCAGTTACAAAATAAAGCAGGGGTATCAAGCTCATTTTCAGCAGGGGCCACATCAGCCTCGAGGTTGCCTTCAAAGGGCCGAATGTAATTTTAGGACTGTATAAATGCAACTACTCTTAACAGTTAAGGGAGAACTCAGCACTACCACCGGGTAGAAACAAGGTGGAGGGCCAGATTTGGCCTGTGGGCCTTGTGTTTGCCACCTGTAAAATAAAGAATTCAGCCCTGGCTGGGTGGCTCAGTTGACTGGAGTGTTGTTCCAATGTGCCCCAGTTTTGGGTTCCATCCCCCACCAGGGCACATGCAAGAGTCCACCAATGAGTGCATGGGTGGGTGGGTGGGTGGAGCAGCGTGTTGGTGTTTCTCACTTTCTCCCTTCCTCCCTTCCTCTCTCGGTCTAGAATCAATCAATGAAGAAAGAGAAAAATAGAAATCATGGCAATGTAATTATAGCATGGTGATGTGGGGAAGAAAGAAACGTTCCTCTACCCTCAAAATTCTTTGACTGGTCTAATAATAATTATATAGACATGAAACAGTTTAGTAAGTGAAAATTACCAAATTTAATACATACATATGTATGAGGACCCTGCATCCATTACAGAGTCAGACTCCACATGCACTGTAGGTTCAGAACAGAAAGGGAATGGGGGTATGTAAGACATCCTGAGCTGAGCGAGGGATGAAGTTGCCTTGGGAGCTTCAAAGTGTCCTTGCAGGATGATTAAAAAAAGCAGATAGTTCGTAAATAGTTTTCTTGCCCTACAGATAAGTCAAAAGAGGTTATCTCTGATAATCTCTTATTGTGATGGGCAAGGCCCCTAATTCCAGTTCTTCTAGGTTGTTAAGGAAAGGGCCTAACTTTCTCTTTAGCTCTTGGCTGAAGTTGCCTTTAGCTCAAAACAGTCCACACACATGTTTACATCTTGGGGTGGCTCATACGAAGCCCCACAGTAACTGGTTACTAATACTCTATTGCATCTTTGAAAGTTGCTAAGACAGTAAATCTTTAAAGTTCTCATCACAAGAAAAAAAATGGGACTATATGTGGTTATGGATGTTTAATTACTTATTGTGGTGATCATTTTGCAATGTATACGTTTATAAAATCATTATGTTGTCCACCTGAAACTAATGTAATGTTATATGTCAGTTATATCTGTCAACATGAGAATTGTCCACACCTGTAGAGCATTTTTGTAAGAGTTTGTTTGATGTAAATTGACAACATGCCAGGCAGCAAGATCTCAAATGCTCTGGAGAACCTTGCAGCAGCAGGTCTTGAATTACTGGGTCGTTAACAAGATTATCTGCTTTCTTAAGGGTGGTTACACTTATTTCAAAGGTATATTAACCTAGCACAAACACAATGAAGAGGGCTTGCTTAATGCAAAGACAAACCTTTTACTAAAAAATTATAGGCCTGGTGCATGTCTACCCTCCAAAACCCACCCAATCGTGAATTTATGATCAGATCACCCTGTGAGGTTACTTTCCATAGATCCCTTTTTCCTTCCACATATCTCAATTTAAAAAGTTAGTGCTCGCTTCGGCAGCACACATAGTAAAATTAGGACAATACAGAGAGGATTAGCGTGGCCCCTGTGCAAGGGTGACACACAAATTCGTGGAGTGAAAAAAATATTATGCTCTCACCATGAATATGAGAATACCCATGACTCTATATCAGCGATTTGCACCCTTTTTCATCTCATGGTACACACAAGCTAATTACTAAAATTTGGCAACACCAAAAAATATATTTTTTGCCGATCTGAGAAAAAAACAGGTATAATTTTGATTCATTTGCACCAGACGGCTATTGTTTTCGCTATCATTTTTTAATTTGACAGTCTAAGGGAAAAGAGGTCAGTGCCCCTGTATAAATAAATAGTCAGATATTGCACATTTTAAAAATTCTTGGGGCACATCAGTGTGCCTGCCATAAGACACTGGTTGAAAATCATTGCTTTATATCCTCAAAAGTTGTTGTCATACTTTTTATATTTTGCCAAATTCCTGAGTATAAAATAATATTTCATCGTGGTTTTAGTTTTGCAAGGTCTTAATTACTACTGAGGTTAAACATGTTCTCATGTGTTTATAAGCCATTTGCAAGGTTTTTTTTCCTTATGAATTTGTAGTTGTGTAGTAAAGAATGTGATCTGTCCCCAAAAGAGGTCTGGCCTTTGTCATCACCTCTTTAGAGGTAATCTCTAAACCCTTGGAATGTTACCCTGCTAGGGGGAGTGTCTTTGTTTGCCTGATAGACTAGTGATGTGATTGACGGTGTCATCTGTGGTAGTAGGTTTGAGTTATCATCTGAGTTTGGGATCAGCTTAGCCTCAGGACAGCTGGAGCCTGAAGTCAGCCACATGGGCAGTCAACCATGGAGCTCCAGCAAAGACTCTGGACACCAGGGTTTGGATGAAGTTCCCTAGCTGCCAACATTCCACACATAAGCATCAGTGCTGGGAAAACAGTGCTGTCCCGATTCCAAAGAGGCAACTGCGAGCTCTGCATGTGGTCCTTTTCAGGACTGCCTTACGTGCTTGTGTTTCCCTGGCTCATTTTAATGTTTGTTTGTTTGACTCAATAGGTCACTTATTTCTTTCCTTTTCAAAACATTTTATTTTCCAGTTACAGTTTACACTTAATATTTTCCTATTAGTTCCAGATATACACATTTTAGTCTTCTAAAGAACTTGAAGGCCTAATGATTTTAATCCTTTCCCTGTGATAAACTGTAACTGTGAGTACAACAGCTTTCAGTGAGCTCTCTGAATCCTTTTAGAGAATGATCAAACCTGAGTGTGGTTTGGGGAAACCCCTGCACTGGCAGTTGGTGTCAAAAGTAAGGGTGGTTTTTGCATTGTGCCCTCTAGGTTTGCAATAGTTGATATTTTTTGTCCATATCCTATTGCGTTGTTTATCTTGTTTAAAAATTGAGTTGTAGAAGTTATGATACATTCTTGGTATTAATTTTTTTGTTGTTATGTGTATTGCATATATTTTTTTAATGTTAAGATTTAGATTTTATTTATTTATTTAAAAAATTTTAATAACTTTTTTTAGATTTACTTATTTTTCTAGAAACAGAAGGGAGGGAGAGAAACATCGATGTGTGAGAGATGTGTGTGCCCCAACCAGGGAACTGGCCTGCAACCTATTCATATGCCCTGAGTGGGGATGGAACCATCAACCTTTTGGCTGGCAGGCTGGCTGGCACTCAATCCACTGAGCCACACCATCCAGGGCTATTTATTTATTTTTCGAAAGAAGGGAAGGGAGGGAAAGAAACATCAATGTATGTGAGACAAACATTGACCAGTTGGCTCTTGCACACCCTCAACTGGGGACCTGGTCTGCATCCCAGACACGTGCCCTGACTGGGAATCGAATTCGCAACCTTTCAGTTCATAGGCTGGTGCTCAGTTCAATGAGCCACACCAGCCAGTGCTTCACTGCATGTCTTTTCTCAGTTCATTTCCCTGTTTTGCTGTCCACTGATAAATAGAAGATTTTGATTTGATTAGATGTCTCAATATTTTCCTTTAAGATTTTTGTTTTATTTTTACAAGATTTGCAATCCTTTTATTTATTTTTTGTTTTTATTTTATTAATTTTTATTGTATTTTTCCATTACCAAGGATTTTTGTTTTCTTTAAAATCTTATTTAAGAACTTCTCTCCTAGTCCAGTTTCATAAAGATATTCTCTTACAGGAAATAAAAGTATAAATGTTTTGCTTTTCACATTAAGGTCTTCAATTCTTTTGGTGTTTGGCGTGAGTAAGGAATCTCTATCAAAGAGAATTAGATTTGGCTGCAAATAATATTTATTTAAAAACAGTGGCTTAGATATATTGCACTAATGTATTTGTATTTTCCTATGGATAATCAAATAACCCATGACCATTTATTTATTAATACTCCATCCTTTCTCTAGTTATCTACAGCATGGACTTGATCATATTCTAAGCATCTATATATGTGTATATCTGTTTCTGGGCTTTCTCTTCCACTTAATTAATTTATAGATATATCCTGCCAATTCCACACCTTATTAGTTGCTGTGGGCTTATTTTGCATTTTGATATCTCATAGAACAAGCCATTTCATGTCTCTTGTTCTTCAGGAATGTCTTGGC
Source organism: Carollia perspicillata (assembly GCA_004027735.1). Lineage (NCBI taxonomy): Eukaryota > Metazoa > Chordata > Mammalia > Chiroptera > Phyllostomidae > Carollia > Carollia perspicillata. Next base: position 38,888 of record PVKM010005190.1, read on the forward strand.
TTCTCTTGACCTGTTGTTCTTGTATATGAATTTTAGAGGCAGCAGCTCACGTTGCTGTACAGAAGGAAGTTGCTTTACAGAAAAGTCTATAAAAACTCTGTTAGGAATTTGTAGATCAATTTAGGAACAACTGACATTGTGAGAATAATGAGAATTCTCTATGAATATGGTACATATTTGCATTTATTCAGGTCTTTAAAAATTTTTTTAAATTAACATATAATTTACTTATAAAGATTTAACACATGTTAGACTTGTTCCTGAGAACTTTATAAGTTTATTGCCCTAATATATGATTTTTTAGCTTAGGTTTCTTATTTATTAAGGGTATGTAGAAATGCAATTGAAATTTGAATATTGATACTATTTCCAGCAACCAATCTTATTCATTCTAAAAATTTGTCTCTGGATTCTTTTTTGGTTTTCTATGTAGACAACCCCATGTCATATGTGTTAAAGTTTTAGTCCTTCGGCTAAGATAGAGGCATAGGTAGACATGCTTCACCTCCTTGTGCAAACATAGAAAGAATTACAACCAGATCTCAAAAACAAATAATACCCAGAGCTGTCAGAAAATTGAGCTGTATGGAAGTCTGACAACCAAGGATTTAAAGAAGCCACATTCCTCCAGATGGGTAGGAGGGATGGAGCCGCAGAGACAGGGCGGAGAGGCCATGTGGCACAGACAAGCAGCAGTGGCAGCGCAACAGATGGTCCCACATTCATGTGTGGTGGATTAAAATTGGGAGGGATATCCCAGGACCAAGTGATCCCAGCCCAGGCCAGACACATAGCCCAGGGTTCCAGCACCAGGGAGATAAACCCCCATTAACTCTGGCTGTAAAAACCAGTGGGGATTGGGGTGGCAGAAGAAAGTACCATTTTCACTGCTTAACAGGTCCACATGGAATTAGAACATATGCAAACCCCAGGGCAGCAGCCAGAGGGGTGCCAATCACATATGGGAAGTAGGTGGAGTGACTGGAAATGAGGTGAATGCTGGGCAAACCTCCAGAGGCTAGGTGGCAGCATTGTCCTCTCTCTAGCACCCCAGAGCCAAGAGTGGTAGAACAGGTTGCCCCACCCTGGCAATTACCTAAGGCTCCACCTCACACAATTTACAGATGCCTTTGCTACACAGGCTATGGCTACTAAGACGGAGTAAAAGCAGCTCTATCTAATACACAGGAACAAACCCAGGGAGGCTGCCGAATTGAGGAGGCAAAGAAATATAGCCCAAATGAAAGAACAGAACAAAACTCCCGAGGAAGAACTAAGCAAAATGAAGATAGGCAACCTATCAGATGCAGAGTTCAAAACAGTGGTGATAAGGATGTTCAGAGAATTCACTGAGTATGGCAACAAAAAAAGAGAGAAATGAAGTTTACACAAAGTGAAATAAAGAAGAATCCACAGGGAACCAACAGTGAAGGGAAGGAAGTCAGGAATGAAATCGATGATTTGGAACAAAAGTACATTCAGCCAGGACAGAAAGCAGAAACAAGAATTCAAAAACACAAGGAGCGGCTTAGGAATCTCTGGGGCAACTTTAAATATTCCAACATCCGAAGCATAGGGATGCCAGAGTACAAGAGGAAGAGCAAGAAGTTAAAAACTTATCTGAAAAAATAATGAAAGAAAATTTCCCTAATTTGGTGAAGGAAATATACAAGTCCAGGAAGCACAGAGATTCCCAAACAAAAGGGACCCAAAGAAGGTCACACCAAGATACATCATAATCAAAATGCCAAAGGTTAAAGATAAAGAGAGAATCTTAAAAGCAGCAAGAGGAAAGGAGAGAGTTATCTGCAAGAGTTCCCATAAGACTGTCAGCTGATTTCTCAAAAGAAACTTTGCAGGCAAGAAGGAACTGGCAAGAAGTATTCAAAGTGCTGAAAAGCAAGGACCTACATCCAAGATTACTCTATCTAGCAAAGCTATCATTTAGAATGGAAGGGCAGATAAAGTGCTTCCCAGACAAGGTAAAGCTAATTGAATACATCATCACCAAGCAATTATTATGTGAGATGTTAAAGAGACTTACTTAAGAAAAAGATCAGAACTATGAACATTAAAATGACAACCAAATCACAACTATTAACAACTGAATCTAAAAAATGAACTAAGCAAACAACCAGAACTGGAACAGGATCATAGGTATGAAGGTCATTTGGAGGGTTAATAGCTGGGAGGGGAATGGGGGAGAATAGGGGAAGAGTGCAGGGATTAAGAAGCACAATTGGAACAAAATAGGCGGGGGGAGGTTAAGAATAATGTAGAAAATGGAGAAGCCGAAGAACTTACATCTAGGACCCAGAGACAGGAACTAAGGGTTGGGGGCACTGCTGGAGGGAAGGGGGTACTGGGCAGAGGGGGACAAAGGGGGAAAAACTGGGACACTTGTAATAGCATAATCAATAAAATATACTTAAAATGAGGAAGTTTTGGTTCTTTTCTAGTTCTTGTAGCTTTTATTTGTTTCATTGTGGTTTAGTACTGACTAGAACTGTGGTAAAATGTCAAAACACTAGCAATATTAATAAGCATTCTCATTATTCTTTAAAAGGGAAGAGTTTATTTTCCCATTAATTATGACATTTGTTGTAGGTTTTTGGCAGATAACTTTTATCAGGGTAAGGAAGCTCCCTTTATTTCTAGATTGCTTAAGGTTTTTCTTTTTTAACTACAAATGGATGCTAAATTTTATCATATTGCTATATGGTTATTGCTGAGGGAGGGGAGTATAAGGGGACTAAACAGTAATGTAAAAAAATACAATAAAGAGCCCTGGCTGGTGTGGCTCAGTGGACTGAGCACTGGTCTGCAAACCAAAGAGTCACAGGTCTGATTCACAGTCAGGACACATGTCTGGGTTGTGGGTCAAGTCCTCAGTAGGGGGCATGTGAGATGCAACTACACATTGATGTTTCTCTCTCCCTCCCTCCATTCCCCCTCTCTAAAAATAAATAAATAAAATATTTTAAAAAAATAATAAAATAAAAATTAAAACTTAAAAATTTATCAATGCTTTTTCCTGCTTCTTTGAAATAACTCTATACATTTTTAATCTTAAATATGTTAATATGGTGGATTACATTAATTTTTACTGTAAAACCAAACTTGCACTTTTGGAATAAACCCTACGTTTTTGTGATTGGTTGCTTCCCATACACAACTGACCAGAGCTCAAACCTGCAACCCTTTGGTGCACAAGATGATGCTCCAACCAGCTGAGCCACACAGCCAGAGCAGAACATGTTTCTGTATTTTAATCTGCTATGTGTGTAGTTTTGTCCCCTTTTTATTTCTAACATCTGTGCCTTTTCTCCTTTTCCCTTAATTTTGCCACAGGTTTGTATACTTTATTACCAAATTTTGGTCTGTTGAACTCCCTATTACCTTTTTGGATTTTTAATTAATTAATTATTGCAACTCTTATTTTCTTATCTCTTTTCATATTTCATATAGGTTTAATTCACTGCTTTTATCATTTCTTAAAGTTGAACCCTAGTACATGAATTTTCAGTCCTTTTTACATTCCCAATATGAGTGTTTAGGGTATAAATTTACATTAGAACACTAGTTTTGAAGAATTTTACTAGTATTGTCTTTATCATTCAGTTTTTTTTTTTTAGGAGAGAGGGGAAGGGAAGGAGAAAGAGAGGGAGAGAAATATCAATGTGTGGTTGCCTCTTGCACACCCCATACTAGGGACTTGGCCTGCAACCCAGGCCTATCCCCTGACTGGGAATTGAACTGACCACCCTCTGGTTCGTAGACCAGCACTCAATCCACTGAGCTCCACCAGCCAGGCCTCAGTTCTAATTTTTAATATCCATCACAATTTCTAATTTGCCTCATGAGTTTTTAGTGGGTTATTTTTTATTATTATTTTTAAAAGTCCTTGGGAGCCCTGGCTGGTGTAGCTCAGTGGATTGAGTGTAGGCCTGTGAACCAGAGGGTTGCCAGTTCCATTCCTAGTCAGGGCACATGCCTGGGTTATTGGCCAGGTCCCCAGTAGGAGGCGCTCGAGAGGCAACCATACATTGATGTTTCTCTCCCTCTTTCTCCTTCCCTTCCCCTCTCTCTAAAAATAAATAAATAAAATCTTTTTTTAAAAGTCTATGGGAGGTTTTGTTTTATTTCTCTTATTGATTTACGATACAATTATAGTAACAGAACATTGTATGTCTGAACCTGAGTGTGAAGTGTATTGGGATTAAGATATAATATATGGTTAATTTTTTACGTGTTCCTGATAAGAATGTTTTAAAATTGTTTTGTACTTTTTGAGTTCCAGCCAAGATGGAGGCGTAGTAGAAACCCTTCGCTTCCTCACACAACCAAAAGGAGGATAACAACCAATCTAAAATCAATAAACAACCAGAAGTGCCAGAAAATCAAACTGCATGGAACTCTAACAACCAAGGAATTAAAGAAAGAATCAACCAGAACAATCAGACGGGTAAGTGAAGCCACACTTACCGAGTGGGCCAGCTCAGAAAAACTGAGGCCAGGCAGTGGACTGGGCAGGACGGGCTGGCTGAAGGCGAAACTGGGACTCAGAGCTGACTGCGGACTACGGTGGGGGTTGTTGCAGTGGGGGGGACTCCCAGTCTCACAAGACAGTTCATTGGAAAGAGGGCTAAGGACAAGTACGCCAGCCACACTGTTCCCTCTCTGGCTCCTCCCCCACAGGCAGCCTGCAGCACAGGAAGGAGGGTTGCCCTGTTTGGGTGAATACCTAAGGCCCCGCCCCCTTACAACTTAACAGGTGCTCGAGACAAAAAAATATGGCCCAAATGAAAGAACAGAGCAAAATTCCAGAAAGAGAACCAAGCAATGAGGAGATAGCCAACCTATCTGACAGAGAATTTAAAGCCCTGGTAATCAAAATATTCACAGATCTGATTAAGCTTGGTTAAAAATGAAAAAACAAATGAAAGATACCCAAAATGAAATAAAGCAAAATATTCAGGGAAGCAACAGTGACAAGAAGGAAACCAGGACTCAAAGCAATGATTTGGAACAAAAGGAAAAAATAAACATCCAACTGGAACAGAATGAAGAAACAAGAATTCAAAAACATGAAGAGAGACTTACAAACCTCTGAGACAACCTGAAATGTTCCAATATCCGAATTATAGGGGTACCAGAAGGAGAACAATAACAGCAAGAAATCGAAAACTTATTTGAACAAATAGCGAAGGAAATCTTCCCCAATCTGGCAAAGGAAATAGACTTCCAGGAAACCAGGAAGCCCAGAGAGTCCCGAAGAAGATGGACCCAAAGAGGAACACACCAAGGCATATCATCATTATGCTACCCAAGATTAAGGAGAGAATCTTAAAAGCAGCAAGAAGAAAGGGAGAGTTACCTACAAAGGAGTGCTCATAAGGCTATCAGCTGATTTCTCAAAAGAACTTTTGCAGGCAAGAAGGGGGTGGAAAAAAGTATTTGAAGTCATGAAAGGCAAGAACCTGCATCCAAGATTACTCTGTCCAGCAAAGCTTTCATTTAGAATGGAAGGGCAGATAAAGTGCTTCCCAGATAAAGTCAAGTTAAAGGAGTTCGTCATCCCCAAGCCAGGGACTTATCTAAGAAAAAGATAAAATATATGAACAATAAAATGACAACAAACTCACAACTATCAACAAATGAAACTAAAAGAAAAGAAAAACAATGAAAACAAAAACTAAGCAAACAACTAGAACAGGAACAGAATCAGAGAAATGGATATCACATGGAGGGATTTCATTGGGGAGTGGGAAGAGAGGAATAGGAGGAAAAAGATACAGGGAAGAAGCATAATTAGTAGGAGTGAAATAGATGGGGAGAGATAAAAAATGGTGTAGGAAACAGAGGACTCAAAGAACTTATATGTACAACCCATGGACATGAACTAAGGTAGGGAACGCTGGAGGGCTGGGGAGGGCAGAGTGAAGGGGGGATAAAGAGGGGAAAATTGGTAAAACTAATGCCATAAGCAATAAAAAATACATAAAAAATATTCTAAGATGATGTTTAATTTTGAATGATCTTAATGTGATCCTAGGGTAATCTTGGAATCTCTTCAAGATTAAAATAGAACTGTGAATAAAATACAATAGAATAGAAATTATATATATTATATTTTCATATTCTTCAGGAATTATGCTAAGGCTTCCATCTTATTAAATTTTTTAACTTCCAAAGGAAAAAATCGTTTTATAGTTTTCATTAAATTAGGCTTATTATCTATTTGTTTAAATATTCCTTATGCTCTTTTTTATCCTTATCTAAGGACATCATTTTTTTTGTTGTTGTTGCTTTGAGAGAGAGAGAGAGGGAGTGAGAGAAAAACATTGTTGGGAGAAAGGCACTGATTGATTGTCTCTCGGACGCACCCAAACCAGGGTTCTGTGCCAGACTGGGGATCATTTGCATCCAACCAGCAGTTGCAGGGCCCACACCTGGACCAGGGATCAAACAGGAAACCTAGGTATGTGTCCTGACTGGAGTTGAACCCACAACCTTTTGGTTACCAGATGATGCTATAACCAAATGGGCCAGGGCAAAATACTCTTTATTCTTAATGACTTTTATTTATTTGCTTCACCCATCAATGGAGATGATCTAGGTGACCATATAATTTGAGAGTGAAAAAGGCACAAAAATAATTACGATTATATAATTACCTGAAATATCTATTGACAACTGTTTCAAAGGGACCTATAAAATTATTCTATTCAAAACTATTTAAAAAATAAAATTCTTTAAAAAACTTTAAAACTTATATTGATTATCTGAACTTTAAAAAATAATATAAGCAGAAAAATTATGATCAAAACATATTTGAATACAGTCTATTTCTAAGCTGAATCTCTCTCTAATGCCATGTCATTGGTATTTTCTGAAAACTATGTTTTTCAATATGGTTTTACTAGTTTTAATTTTTAAAGTAAAATTTCCTGCAACCTTCTTCAAAGTTTTATTTTTCTAGTCAAATGACTTGAAATTGCAAACCTTTTAATTTGATTCTTCTCTGTAGCCCACATTTCAAACTACTATTCTATCTCTATAGTACCAAGGTGTCTGGTAAGCTCAGACAAACTTTGCTAAATGGAGGTAATTTTTGAGTCCATTTTTTTCATATTAAAAACAAATAGCCCTTACATTTCCAGATATTGTCTTTTACCTCTGCTCAGAGTACTTTTCTTCAAACACATAATTTTTACAAGATGAACCTTATCAGCCCTGATTGGTGTGGCTCAGTTGGTTGGGCACAACCCCGGAAACTGAAAGGTCCCCAGTTTGATTCCCAGCCAGTTTGATCAAAGGTCCCCTGTTTGATCCCCAGTTTGATCCCCAGTTTGACATGCCTGGCTTGCAGGCCAGGCTCCCTGGTAGGGGGTGTGCAGAAGGCAACTGATCAATTTTTCTTTCCCTCTTTTTCTCCTTCCCTTCCCCTCTCTCAAGTAAATAAATCAATAAAATCTTTTTTTAAAAGATGAAACTCATCAAATAAATTCTCCATTTATAATTCTTTTGAATGTAGATGCTACAAAAACATAGGTAATTTTATTTATTTATTTATTTATTTATTTATTTAAATTTAATTCCTTTCTGATGCAGAGTTCACATTTATCCAATTAAAAATAGGATCTGCAGCCCTCACCAGGTGTCTCAGTTGACTGGAGCTTTGTTCTGTACACCAAAAGGTTGAGAGGTCAATCCCTGGTCAGGGCACATAACCTGGTTTAGGTGCGTACAGCAGGCAACTGATCAATGTTTCTCTCTCTTCTTTCCCGTCTCTAAAATCTATAAACACATCCTCAGGTGAGGACAAAAATATGTGTAGGGCTGTAAAGCAAAGTTACAGAATTTCAAAATTAAATCTTTCATCATATCTGAGCTTTCAACTATTTATTTCGTTTAGTTTCCTTTTTGAGAGCCAAATTGCAATGTCTTCCTATTTGTGGTTTGTTTTCGGTCATATGATTGGCTAAAAGCTTCCAAAGTTCAAGTTTTTTCTGGGACACTTCATCAGAATTTTTGGCACACCATTCACTGAATAAATTCATAAAAGATTTCCAACTTTCTAAACAAAAGAACTCAAAACATACTGGACCCATGTACAAAAAAGCTGTTCATCATCAATGAGGAGAACACAGGTTGAGTTACAGAGCAGTTCTTCAGTGCTTCAGATGTTCCCAATGTCTGCTTGATGATGGGCACCAAACAAGTGCAGACTGCTGTGCTCCCATTTTAAGAAATAATTATTCAACATCAGCTTTCACAGATATTTTGTTGTTCGGTTACTTTGTGCATACATTTTTTTAAAACTGGCAAATTTTGTCAAAACTATAATGAGAAATCACTTCTCACCCATTAGAATGGTTATTATTTAAAAGTAAAAAACAGATGTTAGATAATTTGAAAGTCCCGTGCGCCGCTGTTAGTATTGTAAAATGGTGCAGCTCCTGTGGACAACAGCATGGTGGTTCCTCAAAACATCAAGCATGGAATTACCGTATGATCCAGCAATTCCACTTTTGGGTACATCCACAAAAGATCTAAAAGCAGGGACTCAACCAGATATTTCTATACCAATGTTCATAGCAACATTACTCACAGTCTCCAAAAGGCAGAAAAAAATCCAAATGTCCATGAACAGATAAAAGAATAAACACAACATGGTATATTTATGTAATGGAATCTTATTCTGCCTTAATAAGGAATAGAATTTTGATACATGTGACCCATGGATGAACTATGAAGACATTAGGCTCAGGGATATAAACTATACATAAAAGGATGTGTACGAATCCACTTACATGAGGTTCCTATTTAAATTTACAGAGACAGAAACTAAAGCAGTGGTTACCAGGCACTAGGAGGACTGGGGCGTGGGGGATCGTGTTTAAGTGTGGTTTCAGTGCGAGAGGATGACAGAGTTCTGGAGACGAACGGTGGTGATGGCTGCACAACAAAACAAATATCCTTAATGCCACTGAGCTGTACGCCTTTCAAAGTGTTTAAAATGGTAAATTTAATGTGACTTTACCACAATAAAAAATTCTTAATTGGCAAATTTTAACAACTATAATGATCGATAGCTTGTCTGGACACAATCATGAATTATGTGTGCATCATGGCAAATTCCAAGGATACTTCTGCTCCATGGGTTCCATATTTTAGGATGAACATTTTCGTCACAATATCTATTTATCCAAATTTATACTGATATTGTCACCACAAATCATTTTTTCTTCAATGTTGAATTTTTAAACTTAATTTGGATTAGTGTGCATCATATCAGTTGTTTCACCTTTGAGAGAATGAATGCATTTGTAAAGGTTTGCTTTGGTTTTGTAAACTGGCTGAAAAGCATCTTTTTAAATTCTCTTTTCAGGAATAAGTTTATCTGATATAAAACTTGCATCCTGGAACTGTTTTCCAAGTTTTCTGCTAATATACCCAGTACATGAATAGCCACCACTCCACTTTTTATATGTGCACAAAAAAAACTCAGAATTGGAATTACATGACGATCATTTGAAAGAACTCTGATATAAACGCACAATTATTATTCACAGAATGATGTTAATGTGTCCTGCATAACTGCATGCCCTAAACATCACTGGAACACTCTTCTTAAAACAACTATGAACCATGAAGTAGATGATGTTGCTTCTTTACAAAGTTTGTCTTCTTGTTTTCGGGGGGACATTATTATCACTCTGTGCTTCCTCCCACAGTAGATGGTAACATGAACATTTTACGCAAATACTAGTTCATCATTGATCTTTTTTTTTAAGATTTCTTTTCTTTTAGAGAGAGAGGAAGGGAGGAAGAAGGAGAAGGAGAGAAGCATGAAGGTTACCTGTTGCAGTCCCCCAACTGGGGACCTGGCCTCCAACCTAGTCATGTGCAGTGACCAGATATTGAACCAGTGACCTTTGGGCTATCAGGCTAGCACTCAATCCACTGAGCCACACAAGCCAGACCAAAA
>PVKM010005191.1:0-48876 GCA_004027735.1 Carollia perspicillata
AAAAATTATGTAATACGGGATAGTCTCCCTAATTAGAAATGTGGATAATCTTACATACTCAAACATAAAATCTGGCTTTTGGACTGTAGAAGTTACTATGTTTCATATTTGAAATGCGATTCTTTTCTGAAATCTACAAAATAATGGATAGAAGAGTGTGCTGCATGGTTTATATTCTTTAAAATGTCTAACTTGGTAGGTCTATGAAAGTTAAAGTTATCCTAAAAGCTCACAAATTATGATATTTAAAATAGATGATCAATTGGTTGCTGTCCTTCTATTTTTTAAAAGTAAGCTAAAATCAGGTTTTTAAAATAATATATTCACAATATCTTTTAAATAAGGTTTCACATACCTTTAAAATAGCTGAACGATAAACTGCTGACAACTAAGAGTGAACAAGGTGAACTGAAGTAGGTTAAAGGATGTAATAACTGAGAGGACAGAAAAATATCCTAAAGAAAATATTCAAAAGGCAACAAGCAACTTAAGGAATAAGAACAGAGCTTAGATTTAAGGTTTTATAGGACAGGGTAAGTTTTGGATGGCATGGCTGAGCTATAGTGCAAGATCAACTAGTCATCTTTTTTATTTGGCCTTAGCCCTTTACCATTACCCCCATTTTATCATTCCTTTTCCTGGGTTATGAAATACTGCAATCCTAAATACTTTACTTTCATATACTATAATTTGACAAATAGCAGACACCGTCTAAATACCATTCACATTTTCATTTTTCCCAGTAGAAAGACCATGTTCTGCTGCTTTGTTAGTACCTAAAAATTTAGGTAGGATTTTCAGAACAAAAAAAAAGGTGGGTACCATTTTTAATAAGTAAAACAGAATTTCCCATATGATCATCATATATAAGTCATCATTTCCCCTTCTCCTGGGATTCACTCAAAGCCACAACCACCAAATTCTAAAAATATTTTCATTGAAACTAAGTGCCAGATAAAATCCAGACTCCACAACATATGAAAGCACTACTCAAAGTAGCCAAGTTCAGACAGAAGATACACATATACACATTTGGAAGTAGATCAGAGCAGTCAAAAGGATCCAATGGTAATAGATCTTAGAAAGTGTCAGCAAAAAAAAATACATTCTAAAGGTGAAAGACACATACTGAACTACAAAGCTATATAAGGAGGGACCCCCAAAAACTGGAATTATCTTCTGAAGGGCAGGCCCCTTGTAGTACAGGCCTCCCCCCACTAGGTGAGTGTTCTAGGAAGCTATCTGTATCAGCATACATGTGGCATTGTGAGAGGCTGCATTTGGCTTCAAGAATTTTTTTTTGAAGACTCCTTTAACATGTTGCCCATTTCATGATGAGTGATTTACACAAACAACATGCGGAAGTAAAATTTTGTTTCTTGTTGGGGAAAAATGTGACGGGAAACGGTTGTTATGCTACAGATAGCTTACAAAGAAGCTACTCTGAGTAAAACACAAGTCTATGAATGGTTTTCCCATTTTAAACGAGACAAAATGTGGACTGACAATTAACCTCGTTCCAGGCATCCTTCAATCAGCCAAAACAAGAAAATATGGTAAGGATTCATCGAGCCACCTTAGAAGACCACTGCTGGACTATTAATGAACTTGCAGAGTTGACTGAGGCATTGTGGAGTCCTATCGGTGAATTTTATCTGAAGACTTGAGCATGAAATGAGTCTCAGCAAAATCCGTGCCTCACCTGCTCATGCCTGAACACAGAGACAATTGCTTGACTATGCGTCATGCTTTGAAGGAGCAGGTGGAGGCTGACCCTGACTTTTTTTCCAAAGTCATAACTGTATTACAACCCCCAAATATAACAGCATTCTAGCCAATGAAAAACAGCCGTTTCTCCACAATGCAAAAAAGCATGACAAGTTAGGTCAAACATAAAAACAATGGTCATTTGTTTCTTTGATGTGAGAGGGATTGTGCTCTTGGAATTTGTTCCTTGAGATGAAACGGTCAACCAAAGTTTTTATCTGAAAGTTCTGAGAAGGCTGAATCATAATTTGCTGAAGAAACATCCTGAGTTGTGGCATATGACTGGTTCTTCCTGTGGGCAGGTGACAACACACCTGCCTACACTGTGCTGAGTGTTGAGCAGGATGTGACCAAAAATCACATGATTCCTGTGTCCCACTCTCACCTTTCACCTGATCTTGCCCCACCCACTTTTTTTTGTTTCCTGGACGAAAAACATCCTCAAAGGGAAACTTCTGCAGATGTGGAAAAGGTGAAACAAAAATACAACAAAAACATTAAAAGGTATTAAAATAAACAAGTTTAAAAACTGTTTTGAGCAGTGGAAAAAAGTCTCAATAGGTGTACTGCATCAAATGTAGAGTACTTTGAAGGTGACTGAAGTTTAAACATGTAAGAATAAATACATATTTTTTCTAAATAAATTCTGGGTTTTTTTGGGGTCTCTCCTCAACACTGCCCTTTTTTTTTAACCCCTTCCTGACATTTATACTGGCCATACAAGGAAAATACAGGCTATCTTTTTTAAAATCCTCACCTGAATACTTTTTTTCATTGCTTTTCTAGAGAGAGGAAGGGAGAAAGAAACATCAATGTGAGAGAGAAACACCAACCAGTCACCTCCCACACATGCCAGGACTGGGGATTGAACCCACAATATTTTTTTACCAGATGACGCTCCAACCAACTGAGCCACATGGGCCTAGGATACAGCATCTCTTTACACAGAAAGAACAAAATACTATAATATCTACTAAAATATTTTAAGTGAAGTGTTATCTAAACCTCACATTTCATTTGTATCTTGAAAATTTCTTAAAATCTAATTAAGAGCTTCCTGTACCAATAATAAACTCTAATTATTTTGTAACAATTACACAAACTATGTCCTGAACTGAGTTAAAACAATTATCTCATATGAAATGCTTCACCATTAGGAGTTCATGTTTGAGTGCTGAAAATTAAACATAAAACTCTGATTTTTGTTGTGTATTGTGACATGTACATATTAACATAGACACAAAAATAACATAACTGAAGAAACTGTTGTTATATAAAACCTTAAACACAGAATAAAATGCCTGTTTATTTAAAAGCTTGAAGCATGGCATAATCTAGTAAGTAAACTAATCTGATTAATGATTTATTTTCATTTAAGATTAGAATAAGCATATATTATCATGTATATGAACTTAATTTTTTAAATTTAATGATTCAGAAATTTAAAAATCTTATATGAAGATAATCCTTATGAATATAAATTTTTACCTGTTATATGGAAATTCCAACATGGGATTTCTTAACTAAATATCTGAACCATTATTTACTAAAAATCAGTCAATAGTTCTAGGGATTTGCAAACTTTTTTAAAAACAAACTTTGAAAAGTTTTACCTTCATGTGATTTTTCAAAGGATCCAAAAGATTGAAATGAATATTGCACTTTGGACAAGCTCTTGGAAAAGGTGTGCCATTTTTAGACTGACTGGATGAGGTATTTGTACCTAGAACAAATTCAAAACATATGATTCAAAATTCATCACTTTTTAACTGCAAATAACCACTAACCAGTTTGTAAATTTACTATAATTTCTAAACTGTATCTGTACATTTCTGTTTTATATGCCACATTTCATATTTACCTTTTAATGACATAGCCTGGGGAGATGTCACTGAAAGAGATTTAGCTGAAGGAAATATAGCTGAGGAATTAGTTCCAGAAACACTTTCACTGGGTTTAGGTTTTTTTGGATTAACACTGTTCACCTCAGAAGTAGAAGGACGTTTTGATAAAAATGAACTTTCATTCACACCTATAATAATTACAACAGTGAAAAAAATATTTTTAAACACTTTAGAATATTGCTTACACTAAGTAAAAATACTCTGAAGGTAAATTAAGTAAAACACTAAGTAAAATACTTCGGAGGTATTATAATTGAAATATCATAACAAAAATAACAGTAAATTATAACATTGATGTAATTCAAGTAAGGGGATGTAGAAAAGATTGTATGAACATCTATTATAGACTACATATACTAAAATAATTCATAAAATAACTTTTCTACACAAGAAAATACTCAATATGACTTCAAACAAATATACAAACAGCTACGATGAAAGAAGCCAGACCAAAATATCCCAAGGAAAAAAAATTAATGCACAGAGAATACTCTGAACTAAGTTCTTACAAATGAATTATCTTTTGATGATTAAATGATTTAAAGTTTGTTAACTTTTTTTCCTAAAAATTTAGACACCCTTTAGAAGCTTTTTATTTAACAACTTAAAATGTTCAATGAAAAGTTAGTTTGCCACCTAACAAAGTGGTCTATTCAGGGCTTTAGATTATACTGTCCCCATTTATTCCTATGTACAAAGTAAAAACAACTAATCCTCGTTTTTTTAAGAGAGAGGGTAAGGGAAGGAGAGACAGAGAAAAACATCAATGTGATAGGAAAACATCTATCAGTTGCCCCTCAGATGTGGCCCGAACAGGGACTGAACCCACAACAACCAAGGCATGTGCTCTAACCAGAGATGGAATCAAACCAGAGATGTTTCACTTTGTGGGATGATGCCCAGCCAACTGAGCCACACTGCTCAGGGCAAAAACAACTTATCTTGATGAAAGGAGTTAGGTTTTTAAATAATGTTCCCAGAGCTTCATGGGCTCCTCAAAGGGACTACTGGGCATGTCCGACAGAGAAAGTGTCCTTTATATTTTATTAGACTATTGCATATAATTTTGTTTGTACAGGATTTAATTCCTAGAGAGAGTTTTTAGTTTAAAAACCATCACCTTAAATTTAAAGAATTTTATTTAGAGCACTAGCAAGGAAAGTGGGGATATTTAGGCCAGGCAAAAGTCCTTTCGGAAAATAACACAACTATGCTTTGTAATAAGAATTCTAAACCTGTACATGATATGTTAATGCTCCCAACTGAACACTAAAAGTGGAATCAATAAAGTAAATATATTAGAAATATTCCAGATTTGCTCCCATAAGATTGTCTACTGATTTCTCAATAGAAACTTCCTAGGTCAGAAGGAAATGGTAAAAATACTTGAAGTGATGAAAAGCAAGGACCTACAATCAAGATTACTCTACCCAGCAAAGCTATAATTAAAATTAAAGGACAGATAAAGAGCTTCCTAGACAAACAAAAACAAAAACAAAAACAAAAAAACTAAAAGACCGGTATCACCAAATCGCCAAACTGATATTATATGAAATGTTAAAGGGTCTTCTTAAGAAGAAGAAAAACAACATCAAAATAAAAAATAAAATGGCAATACATACATATCTATCAACAATTGAATTTAAAATACAAAATAAATGAACAAGAAGAACAGAAACAGACTCATAGAAACAGAGAACATTTTTATGGTTGCTAAATGGGAGGAGGTTTAGGGGGATGGGTGAAAAATGTAAAGGGATTAAGAAGCACAAATTGGGCCCTGGCTGGTGTGGCTCAGTGGACTGAGTGCCAGCCTGGGAACCAAAGGGTCACTGGATGGATTCCCAGTCAGAGTACATGCGTGGATGCAGGCCAGGCCCCCAGTAGGGGGCACTCAAGAGGCAACCACACACTGATGTTTCTCTCTCTCTTTCTCCCTCCGTTCCCTTCTCTCTGAAAACAAGTAAACAAAATCTTAAAAAGAAAAAGTACAAATTGGTTATTACAGAATAGTCATGGGATGTAAAGTAAAACATAGGGAATGCAGCCAATATTCTACTAAGTGTGTACACTGCAAGATTTATCGGGATGATCACTTAATAAATTAAGTAATGCTTAATCAATGAAGTGTATACCTGAAACTAATATAATAAGCTATGTCAACTGTAATTGAAAAATAAAAATGTTTTAAAAATGAAAAAAATATTACAGGCTTTTAAGTCAAACAAGGTAAGTTCAAAACCAGGCTCTGTCACTGACTAACTATGTATTCTTGGCTTATTTAATTAACTTCTTTAAGCTTCAGTTTCCTCTTTTGTTATTATACCTTATTTTACAAAGTTCTTTTAAGATCAAAAAAGATAGTGCATTTAAAGTATCCAACACAGTATCTGTCACATAAAAAGCAAGCAATAATAAATGACAGCTATTATCATTACTAAAAAAGTATTTTATGTCTTATCTTATTTTAGAGGGAAAAATTTATTCTAATAGATTCACCTGTCAGCTTTTTAATAAAGGGAAACATGTCAGAAAATTAAGCCACTACTACACTAGTCGGCTCCTCTGCTTCATCCTTTGAGATAGCATAAAAATGATTTCTTTTCCATCCTCAAAGCACATGATTACTAATATGGCTACTCTATGGTTACTTGGGAAAGATTTTGTGTAATTATAATAGCATTCTTTTATTTATTTATCTACCTATTTATTTATTTATCCTCCCCAGAGGACATTTTTTCGTTGCTTTAGAGAAAGAAGAAAGGAGAGGAGGGAGAGGGAGAAACATCGACTGGAGAGAGAAACATCAACTAGCTGCCTTCTCATACGTTCCCGGACCAGAAATCAAACCCATAATCTGGGTATATGCCTTGACCAGGAATCAAACCCACAACCTTTCAGTCCACAGAATGATGCTCAAACTGAGCCACATAGTACCATTCTTGTAAAATGATCTGGTTACTTGAAAAGCCAATGAGAGCTGGTATTTTGTATTAAGCATCTGATTATATAACAGGCTGGACTGTTTTACTGTAACTGTCACAAGGAAGTGATACCCAAGGAAGTGAATGTCAACTAAATATTATCTACAGAGAAAACCATTTTAGGCATTAATATTACTATTTAAAAATTAGGGTAGGCTTGGTAAGTTCTCTATACTGATTTATTGAAAAATAATAAAAAAAAGTCCTAAAAACCTTGTGTATCTGTTTAGTCAACTATTTGAAATATATCAAAATTGCTATAATGTAAAGCATATCTGCCTAGATTACAGGGAATTTTCAATTAATTAAATTTGTTCATAATACATTGAATTAGTTTAGATCAATGGAGAACTTTCTTATAGTATATAATCAAAGAACTTTAACCTCTTCTTCAATAGGGAGATTTCATTACTCCTTTAATAGGCATTTACTTAGTATCTGACTATATACAAATTGATTACAGCCACTTATAATAGCACTTTATAACCATATTTAACTATCATATTTAAGTCATTAAATGAATAGAAAGACACTAATCTAATTAAGAAATCAACTATAATCATACTTTTTCACACTAGTTATCATAGAAGCTAATGAACAGTTCTTTTAACAGAGTATTTAGGTTATCAAAGGGCTTCTCTAACACACTAAAATTATTTTCAGATTTTTCAGTCCATGTTTAGTGTGAGTGATAATAATTTTAAAGTCAATTAGCCTACTTAATTAAAAGAAAGAAATAAATATTCTATTATTAAATGAGATTTAAAATTACCCAAGAAAGGCATTCAAAATTAGCACCATTCCTTTTTACTATATAAAAAACTAAAGATGAAAATAAGGACTTCAAAACAGAAAGTCAATTCCATATACATATTCATCAAGTTTCATTTTCTAATTTTTTTGAAAAAGTACTAACACCAACCTGCTAAAGAAAGTGTTGGTCCACCTTGGAAATGTGATAATCCTGTATCCTGGGTCAAGTCAAACAGTAACTCTGTAGAATTACTAGATGCAACTCGTGATGAGTTTGTTATGTAACCCTGTTAAAATATTCCAAAGGAAGAATATTACATTTATTCAAGTTATAATTATTTTGTTTCATAAACTTTTATAAAAATAAATTTAACTGTATGCAGTATTGTAAGAAACCTTTGATGACTCGATTACTAATAACTTATAAAATATAAATGTAATTATTACTTTCTGCCAAAATTATCATCTACTAAACCTAAAAGCAAACTTAGAGGTGGCTTATTCCTGACTAGCTAATTAAAAAGGGGGACAAGTTCTAGTATAATTTTTTTCAAGGTAAAAAAAATATATATAAACCCATTTTAAATCAACAAAGTTAATTATATGTCAGAGAGTTACTAAAAACAGTATTCCCTTCAAAGAGCAAATATTAGATTTTAGCAAAACTTTGGATAAATGCAAGGAAAAATAGAGAAAAACGTACTAATATAAACACAAATTTAAAACCTTCTGCAACTCTATAAACCACAGAGCCAAATATCAGGGCAAACAAACAGGGAATCAGTCTGCAGTATTATGCATCAGGGTTAGGGATGAATACGTCACATGGTATTTTAGAATCACCTTTATTGGAAGAATCTGTTAGGCCAAGGGTCAGGGAGAAAAAGAATGGGCTCTCTGCTCTTCCCACCATCCCTCAAAAAACCATGATAGGTCAGGGAATTTCCCATCTTATAGAGCAAATACAAAAACTGACTGACCGGCAAAGGTGAACAAATAAGAAAACTAGGCAGACAAGGTTTAAAATGGAAGCTGTATATAGGAATGATCTAGACCAGCAGGAGACATTAGGGCTCAAGGGAAGTTTCACACCTTCCAGCTAGCAGAATGATCTCAAGAGGAGTAAAAAGTATGAAATGAATCATTATGTGGTCAAGTATAAATTAGCCCTGGCTGGTGTAGCTCAGTGGATTGAGTGCGGGCTGCAAACCCAAGAGTCGCCAGTTCGATTCCCAGTCAGGGCATATGCCTGGGTTGCGGTCCAGGTCCCCAGTGGGGGTCACGTGAAAGGCAACCACACATTGATATTTCTCTCTCTCTCTTTCTCCCTCCCTTCTCCTCTCTCTAAAAATAAATAAATAAAATCTTTTTAAAAATGTATATTAACACACATATATGTTTATTATAAATAATTACAAAAAGTGTGGTCAATATAGTTTAGGGATATACAAGGTCTATCCAGAAAAAGTCCAGCCATTATTAACATAACAAGAACAGTTTCTGTGGCATCGATGTAACCTGGCAGCCAGGGAGAATGGACTGGAATGTGCATGCATGAACAATGATGACTTCATGGTACTGGTCAGTGGGGGTGGTAGACGCCACTTACTGAGGATGTGTATACTGTGTGGCGATAGCATTTAAAATGACTGAGCAAGTAGAGCAATGAATCTGTATCAAATTTTATGTTAAAGCTTGAACATTCCTCTGTGGAAACTATTCAGATGATTCACAAGGCTTTCAGGGATGCAAAGAGTGACTGGCAGTTTCATCATGACAACATACCTGCGCATGCATCACATCTGGTACAGAGTATTTTGGCAAAACATCCATCACCCAGGTGACTCAGCCCCTCTACAGCCCAGATTTGGTGCCCTGTAACTTCTGGCTTTTCATAAAACTAAAATCACCTTTGAAAGGGAGGAGATTTCAGACCATTGATGAGATTCAGGAAAATACTATGGGTCAGCTGATAGCAATTGGGAGAACTGTGTGAAGTCTCAAGGGGCCTACTTTGAAGGGGACTGAGGCATCATTGTCCTACACACAATGTTTCTTGTATCTTGTATCTTCTTTAACAAATGTCTTTATTTTTATATTACATGGCTGGATACCTTCTGGACAGACCTCCTATATCCCAATACTATTATGTATTAAAGATACTGATACACACAAAATACATTCTAATGCTATTTATTAAAGACCATCATCAAGGAAAGTAAGCTCTCAGAGTGACTTCTGGATCATTCCATGTAGCATAATCTAAAAACAAAAAAACCACCAGAGCTGCCAGAAAATCGAACTGTAGGGAAGTCTAACAACCAAGGAATTAAACAAGAAACATTCATCCAGACTGGTAGGAGGGGCAGAGTCAGGCACAGCTGGGTCAGAGAGGATGCACAGCAAGACGGCGGTTGGTGGACCTGATAGTCCCAAATTCACATGCAGATAAACAGGGAGGAACAACAGGAAAGCAAGACAGACCATGCACCCCAGATTCTAGCGCAGGGAAATAAATCCTCAAAACCTCTGGCGGTAAAAACCTGTGGGGGTGGTAGCAGCAGCAGAAACTCCTAGTCTCACAGAAGAGTCCACTGGAGGGGCCCACAGGGTACTAGAATGTACACAAAACCATCCGTCCGGGAATCAGCACTAAAAGGGCCCAATTCACTTGTGGGTAATAGGGGAAGTGACTGAAAGCAGGGTGAGAGCCAAGCAATGAAAATGTTCCCACTCTGATCCCTCCCCCACATGCAGTGACACAACGCAGAGGAAGTGGCTTGCCCTGCCCTGGTGAATACCTAGGGCTCCGCCCCTTACAACGTAACAGCTGCACCAAGACAAAGAAACATGGCCCAAATGAAAGAACAGATCAAACTCCAGAGGAAGAACTAAGCAATGGGGAGATAGCCAACCTATCAGATGCAGAGTTCAAAACACTGGTAATCAGGTTGCTCACAGAATTGACTGGGTATGGTCACAAAATAAAGGAAACAGTGAAGTCTATGCAAGGTGAAATAAAGAAAAATATACAGGGAACTAACAGTGAAGGGAAGGAAACTGGGGCTCAAATCAATGATTTGGAACAGATCAAAGATATAAACATTCAACCAGAAAAGAATGAAGAAACAAGAATTCAAAAAAATGAGGAGAGGCTTAGGAACCTCTGGGACAACTTTAAACCAACATCCGAATCATGGGGGTGCCAGCATGAGAAGAGGAAGAGCAAGATATTGAAAACTTATTTGAACAAATAATGAAAGAAAAATTCCCCAATCTGGCAAAGGAAAGAAACATACAAATCCAGGAAGCTCAGAGAGTCCCAAAGAAGTTGGACCAAGAGGAGGAACACACCAAGACACGGCATAATTAAATTACCCAAGATTAAAGATAAGTGGAGAAGCTTAAAAGTAGCAAGAGGAGAGTTACCTACAAAGGAATTCCCATAAGACTGTCAGCTGATTTCTCAAAAGAAACCTTACAGGCAAGAAGGGAATAGAAAGAAGTATTCAAAGTCATGAAAGGCAAGAACCTACATCCAAGATTATTCTATCCAGCAAAGCTATCATTTAGAGTGGAAGGGCAGATAAAGTGCTTCCCAGATAAGGTCAAGTTAAAGGAGTTCATCATTACCAAGTCCTTATTATATGAAATGTTAAAGGGACTTACCTAAGAAAAAGAAGATCAAAACTATGAATAACAAAATGACAGCAAACTCATAACTATTAACAACTGAACCTAAAAAACAAATAAGCAAACAACTACAACAGGAACAGAATCACAGAAATGGAGATCACATGGAGGTTTATCAGTGGGGAGGGAGTCAGGGGACAATAGGGGAAAAGGTACAGGGAATAAGAAGCATAAATGGTAACTACAAATAGACAGGGGGAGGTTAAGAATAGTATGGGAAATGGAGAAGCCAAAGAACTTAAATGTATGACCCATGGACATGAACTAGGGGGGAGGTATGCTGAAATGGGGGTGGAGGGTGAGAAAGAGGAGAAAAAATGGGAAAACTGTAATAGTATAATTAATAAAATACACACAAAAAATTATACAAATATCAAATCTTTATGCTGTACATCTGAAATTCATATAATATACAGGTGGCAAACATAAGGCCCACAGGCAGAATCCAGCTCTCTACCTTGTTTAATCCGGCCTGGCATCTTGTTTCTACCCTGTGGCAGTGCCAAGCTCTTACTTAACAAGTTAAGGAGCAATTACATTTATACAGTCCTAAAGTTACATTCAGCCCTTCGAAGGTAACCAACCACGAGGCTGATGTGGCCCCCAGTAAAAATGAATTTGACACCCTTGATATAATATATCAATTACATCGTGATAAAAATTAATTAAGTAATTAAAAGAAAAACAGATAAACCTTCTTTACCACACACTACAAATTGCAGATCTGTGACTAAATAAATGATGGTTGCTGTTTTTTTTTTTAAGGTACGGAAACAAGTGTTAAAGTAACCCAAACTACTCCTAGTATTACAGGCCTGATGGGAAGATACCTGTATTTGAGCCTTAACATGTTGTACAAAAAACCCCCAAATCAAGACTGCCAAATGGCATAATTGTAACTAAACACAATCTTACTTCGAGATAAGTATTTTTTCCAAATATCTGCCTTTCAAAGAATGGAAAATATTCTATTACATTTTCCAAAACAGTACTTTAACAGAAATATAAAGTTAACAGTAATAACATTTTCTAGGAAAAAATTCTGGTTAATAAATACCACAATTTCAGAGAACAGATATGTTATTCAACAATAACTGGTTAAAATAATCCTTAACAGGGAATTTCAATGTCTTATAAAACAGTACAGAAAGACATCAAATACAATATAAGGCACTGGACTGAGATTTAGAAAATCTGCACATTTATTTAACTATGTAATCTTGGGCAAGTCACTTCTGAGTTTCAGTTATTTACCTTTCAAACTTAAATGTACTTTCACTTTAAATATATTTGTACTACATAGTACATGTGTTTCAAATGTATTTGCACTTCACTGTACATGTATGAATTAAATCAAGTAGTCATCACAACAACACTAATAAAGACCAACTATTATACTCCCATTTTATAAATTTAGAGACTGATTATGATATGTAAGATTCCCAAAACAGCCCTAACTTCTTACTGATGGAGTTCTAATTAGAACCCCAGGTCTGGTTACCAAGCCTACGTCTTCAGACTATATCACACTGACTTTATAAGTGATAACAGATCCCTGCTACCTGAGACTTTAAAGAGATGATGAAGTATAGAGATACTCCATGAAAAAATAAACACACACAATACATGATATAAAATGAAAAACTACAATATAATTTATTAACAACAGTGGCTTCCAGCACTGGCTGGTGTGGATCGGTGGACTGAGTGTCAGCCTGTAAACCAAAGGGTGGCTGGTTCGACTCCTGTTCAGGGCACATGCTTGGGTTGTGGGCTAGGTTCCCAGTGAGGGGCACTCAAGAGACAACCACACATTAATGTTTATCTCCCTTTCTTTCTCCCTCCCTTCCCTTCTCATGAATTATATAAATCTTAAAAAAAAAAAAAAAAAAAAAAAGAAGAGTGGCTTCCAAAATTTAGAGTAAATTTCCTTAAAATGGATTCTCAATTCATTCCAGAATATATCTGTCATTCTTAACCTTGACTGCACATTAGAATCATTTGGAGAGTATTTTTTTAAATGTATCATTTCAAGACCCACTCAGACCAACTGGCAAAATCTCTCCTTTTAAACTCCCCAAGGTTGGGCAACACCGAGTGAGGTGCTTTGATTTAAAACCTTGCCCACAGAAATAAAACAATGTAATTTTGAAAACTCCAGTTTCTAAATTTTATAACACTAAACATACCACCCCTCACTTAATTTTTTTCTCATTCTGAGTCCAATGCTAGAAAGATTTTCTCTATCAAACTGAATAATAAAGCTTCTTTTTCTTGTTTTTCTATCCTCTAAATGCCAATAGCTTACAATAAGCATTAGAAAACCACTGACTTAATCTGACTCCAACTAATAGCAAAGAATCTTCATATTTTTGGTAGATGTCCATCTTCTATAGCATCAGATATAGCCTATGGAACCTTTGAATTCAACACTGATAATCAGTGGTCTGGGTAAAATCTCTCATTTTATAAATGAAGAAAATGAGTCTCAGAGAGATTCTGCCAATGGTTAAGAGCAGGGCAAAATCAGCATTCAGGTCCCTTGCTTCAATCTAAGTTTTTAAAATACTAGTCCAGGGCTCATATCATTATTAATCATTATTTCAGAATGCTGAAGCCACAGAAAAGAATTCAGAAGGGGAGGGGAGGTGGTAGAGGGTAGATGTTTGCCGAAGTTATTCTTATTTTTTATGATATATAATATCTTCAAAATGTAAGTGGAAGTTCCATTTATTTAGCCATGCATTTAAAAGGCTGTAGCCTTTCTTTTCATTTTTATGTAAATTGAAATTAATTTAATAACTCTCCTGTAAAAGATACCACGTCAAAATACCAACTTTTAGTGCTAACACACAGGTAGGTGACCTTACAGTAATGATATGAAATACACATAAAATAAATTATTCATGCTAAAAATATTTGGATTCAATTCTTGTATTAAATCCATTTACAAGAAAATGTACAGGTGGCTTTGGTAGTTGTTTCCCTTAATGTCAAAAGAACGTAAAAAAATTACTCTTTCTCTAAGGCCAATGTCAAATAGCTTATAAACATGAAAAAAAAACACACCCCAAACCCAACTGAGTTAATTTGACTTATAGCAAAAAGTCTATGTTTTGGGTAACTTTTTTAGTATTCTAACTTCTTGGTTTCAGGACCCTTTTACACATTTAAAAATTACTTAAGACCCAAAGGAGTTTTTATTTAGGTAGGATATATCTATTGATATTTATCATATTAGATAGTTAAACAGAAATTTTAAAACATATTTATTAAGTTTAATAATAAGCCCATTATAGATTAGCATAAGTTATTTTTATAAGAAAATGACTATTTTGAAAATACAAAAAAATGAGAGAAAATAGTGATATTGTTTTACACATCTGCAAATCTCTTTAATGCCTAGCTTAATCAAAAATTGCTATAGTATCACATCTGCTTCTTCCTTCAATCTGTTAGGAAATGTTGTTTTGGTTGAAAATATAAAGACAATATGGCTTCATAAATACATATATAGTTCAAAAGGGAGTACTTTGATATAATTCAGGATAACTGAGTATACAATACTACAACAAAACTCAACAGTTGGTATTAAAGGTTTTTTGGAATTTGGAATCTTACTCCTTATCACTAAAAACTTTTTTGTACTTTGTTTCATTAAAATCTATTAATCTATCTTACACTCTGAATGAATCTTTCTTAAAAAAATGTTTTTAATTGTCATTTGAGGATATGTTTATTAATTTTAGAGAGAGAAAAAAAACACCAATGTGAGAAACATTGATCAGTTGCCTCCCATACAGGCCCAGAGCTGTGACCAAACTCACAACCTAGGTATGTGCCCTGAGCAGGAATTGAACCTGCAACCCTTTGATGTAGGGGATGATGCTCCAAACAACTGAGGCACTCAGCCAGAGCAAATGAATCTTTCTTTCATGCATGATGTTTTAACATCATGCACTGGCTACATGGAAAATACTGGTTTCTTTGAATTATGCAGATCTCCCAAATCTTGACAGAGTTCATTATACAATGTCGTAAAATCTTAATACTACCACCTATTAGAAAAGTCTTTAAGGAAGCTGTCAAGACCATGGCGGCACATACAAGTTTTCCAAATTTCTATTATTTGCTTGAAAGCTCAACTTTTACCATTCAGAAAAAATACTATTCGTCTTTTTTCTTTAAGTGGCAGGTGCCCTTTTCAATTCTGTGGAAATGTCTGCCAAAAAACCAAGATTAAATAACTCACTGTGTGTGGTGGCCAGACTCAAAAGTGGCCTCCATGACCCCACCCTCTAGTATTCATGTCCTGTGTGATACCCTTTGTGTGTAACTTGCTTCTAACCAAAATAATACAGCAAAGGTGACAGCTTATACATGACTTTTTGTATGTGATCACATTACATTAGATTTTAATGTTACCCTGCCAAAATTCTCTTTCTCTTGTGGGCTTTGAGGAAGCAAAAAGCTATGACAACTCAAGTAATCAAATGCTGCCAATACCATGAGAACCTGGAAGCAGGTAATTCCCCAGGTGATCTTCAGATGAGACTGCTACATCAGAGCCCACACCTTGAACATAGCCTTGTGAGATCTTGAAGCAGAGGATCCAGCTATGACCTGACTCCTAACCCATAGAAACTGTGAGATAAGAAATTTCTGTGGTTTTAAACCACAAATTTGTGCTAACATTGATATGGAGAATAATAGTCCTTCTTTCAAGTAAAAATGGTCTTCTATTTTTAAAAAGTGGGTAGTTTAGCTCAAAATTCAACCCAAGCAGTTTTCTTCAAGATACATCATAGTTCAAAGAAGTGTTTTACACAAACTACCCATTTCACCACACAAAATATGTTTAAAAGACACCTATTCAAAAGTAGAGAGTTAACAAAATTAATAACATCTCAATACTTCCTCGAGGGAATAGTATGATTGTAATATTTTTTACTGTGAGTGCATGGTGGTGACTAAAACAAAAACTACTAGTACAGCCTGATACCAATGTCTTGATGCATCAGCAGTTTACTGACCATTGCTTTTGCATCATAAGTGCAAATGTCAACATAATATAAAAGGCAAATAGTGTCTTTGTATTATGATGACAATAGTGTTGACTCCAAAATCCATGAAAGAGTCTCAAGGGAAACTCCAGGGCCTGAAAATAGAACTTTGAAAACTGTCATACTAAGGCAATACTCCCATTCTTTAATGTATACATTTATATATAACATATATGAGTATGTATGTACGTATGTATGTATGCAAATGTATATGAACGATGGGTAAGGCTGGACTGAAATCCCAAAACTATCATCTGCCAGCTGTGTGATGCTGAGTAAATCATTTAATATCTGTGAGCCTCAGTTTCCTCAAATAAAAAACAGGGATAATAACACTGTTTACTTCACAGGAACATTTAAGAATTAAATTAGATTAATTTTTATATTGACAGCATTTAGCACAAAGCCTTACACATATTAACAGTTTGATATTAACAATTACCATTAACTATTATTTCTTGTTGAGATTTTTTTAAAGATCTTATTTATTTATTTCTAGAGAGAGAAAGAGGGAGGGAGAAAGAGAGGGAGAGAAACATCGACATGCAAGAGAAACATCAATTGGTTGCCTCTCGTGTGTTCCCTGACCAGGGACCAAACGACAGCCCAGCCATGTGCCCTGACAGGGAATCAAACTGGTGACCTTTGGCTTTGTGGGACAATGCCCAACCCAATAAGCCACACCAGGCAGGGCTTTGAATTTTTTATACTAACTACAAAAGTACGATTTCAGAATAAAAAGCTGTAATAGCCTCTCAAGAATTTTCCCTATTAAGAACTAAGAACACTTGGCTCACTTTATCATCTTAAACAGCTTTCCATTATGCAATATTCATTACTGATTATACTTTTATTCTTATTTTGATAGCACAGTTTTAAATACTATAACTGTTTAATTTAAGTATATTACCTGATTAGGAACAGGTTGGGGAGTTAGTTCTTACAGTTACTAGTTTGGGTACTGGTTGAGCTACCACATGACATTTTCTGATGCTGATTATGCTTCTATTGAATGACTGACTACCCATGACAGTCCAGAATTTTAACTGGGTATGGCTGATACTGATAAATAATATCCAATGTATTCCTGAGCTGACTGTGTAGTTTCAGAAACACTTACAGGTTTAGACAAAGGCTGAACAGTAACAGAACTATCTGAAGATCTAGATTCAGGATGAAAATTTACTGGCGAGGCAGCCACTGGATTTGATGCTGGGTTCGTGTAGTGCTGACTTGTAGGCTTGAATGCAGCAGTAATACCTGTATTTCAAAATTACACAATATATTGAATATATTTCTATATAATCAATGATATCAAAATACTTCACTTTAAAATTAAAATAATAAAATAATACTATACCTCTACTGAGTGCGCCATTCTTTATTCCCCTCGAATATGAGCTGGGGTTTACTCTGTTCAAAATATCTATAAAAAATTATATTTATTTTAAAATTCATTTGTTTGAATAAAATATATATTAAAGTAATAGACATTATTAATTGAAAACAGGTTCCTGAAAAGAATATACACTTGTAAGTTATCATTGACTTCAGAATACAGTTCATTCTAAACATATGTATATATTTATCTGCTAAAGAAACAAGATTCCAAGCTTTAACTGTTTCTCATAGACTTAGAGCAACCTTTCTAACTATAATGTAAGATCCAAATGCCGGAAGTAAAAGTCTGATAAACCTGACTACTTAAGTCAAACCTTCTGTATAGCAAAGAACCATTCATTATATTGAGTAAAACTCTTCCAAAAATACATTCATATATAACCTATAATTAAAGTATATGTCTTTCTTTGAGTGATGATAGGGCTGTATATACACTCAGGTTCCTATTACTCAAAATCAAACCCCTGTCCAAATTCCATATCCTACACACATCCCTAAAAGCTTTGAAGTGTGTCCTTATAAGGGTCTCTTTGGATTATCTGCACCATCACTCTTGAGTTCTGAAAGGGAAACTATCAGAGACTGCAAACTAAAATGAACCTACAGTTTACCAGAGTATTTTATAACTTAAGGAGTTTCTAATCTACCACTATTCCAGAAGTTAACGTGAGCCTAACTAAGATTTGGAAGAGTGGGGATTTGCCTAAAATTGTTGGTTAGAAAAAGACAAAAGACCAAACACACCAAATATCATTAAAATTTACTTTTTTCCCCCTCAGTAAAAAGGAACCAGATCTCACAAAAGTAGAGTTATTTTCTGATAATAGCACTGCAATGTTTTATATCTAAGCACTACAGATGTCTTATTTAAAAAAAAGAATCTGCTCCAACAACTTAACACCACATTCATTCAGAAACTCACAATTAAGTATTTACCAAACCATCAAAGAACTATCACTACAGTACTTTTTGGTGGTTGTTTTCTACAAAACACAAGTTTTTGCTCCTTTCTGGCAGTTCTATATAAACATTCAATCCACGTTCCATGTTAACGTATTTTATGATTTACACATAACAATACAATCTTTTTAATTCAGCATCTTAACAGTCCAGAAAAAAAATTCTACTGGGGTCAATGTACTTTTTAACATAATTATTTTAAAATTAATAAACACTGTCCTAGTCAAACACTGTTAAGTCATGTACCATCAGAATAAATTCAACTTGAATCTTAACTATCATGTTTTAGTAACAATTTTGCAATATAGTAGTATTCCAGTATAAAATAATCATGACTAGAAACAATAATTAAAGAAAATATATAATTATGTTCTGCTACCAACAAGCATCATTCAATTTATAACAAAGTGGCACTTCACTTAGAACTTCCATGAGAGATTATCAATCTGCCAGAGGAAATGATATTGAGAATTCAATTGGTTAAGTTATTCTCCCTCTAATAAAACTGAATAAAAGTGTCATAAGTTTAGGAGAAACAGGAACAAAAACCAGGCTTCCCAAAAATTTAAAAATAGTCTCTTAATCACATTTCTAAGTAGTGCCTTGGTAAGAAAACCTAAAATTTGTACATTATTTATCTGCACTTCTATATATTTTTGAGTGAACATTTTAACTAGTGTCACTGCCCTTTGCTTTAACATTATAACAATGCCAAATCCAATTACTCTAACTGAAATCTAGTATCTACAAAAGTATTGAAGTGAAAAAGACACATTTTTCATTTTCACCAGTAACTTTATTGATTTGGATATTTTGAGCATTCTGCTATCTCCCACATGGTATAACACTGATTGTTTCAATCAATGTCTCAATTTGATTGCTATCAACTTTAACTAGTGGACCCAATCATGGAGCATTGTCCAGCAAGAAATCTCCAGCATGAAACTTTGCAAATCACTTTTGACACATTCAGTCAGTCATAGCTTCTTCTCCACACACTGCACAAGTCTTTTTTTTTTTTGCATTTTAGTTACGATTTTACCTTTCTTGAAATAAGAAAGCATAATATGCCAAAATGTTGCATATTTTTTTCTATCTTCAATATTAAAACGGCTGCATAAAAATTCACCAATTTTGGTAATTTTTTTCCCAATGCACATTGATATAACAGCTATCACAATACAATCTAACAAAATTGTTTCAAATGAAATTCAAGACAACTAAGTGCTACTGGAAGCCATCTTATGGAAAAAACCAAGCCCAACAAACCCAAGTTGCAGGATATTGGGTATGGTCAGAAGTACCTGTTGGTATACAGGCCAGAAATTATGAAATCAATCCTTCACTGCCTATACATTTTTTATTTATGAATAGATGACAATGTAATGAGGCAGTTGCCTGGATTTGAGAACCCCTATCTGAGACACACAAACTCATTTAGTACATTCTGACATTTTAAACGAAGTATTCTAAACCCACTTTTTCCTACCTCTGAGTTTGAGTGGGAGAAAAAAAGATAAATAGACAAATAAGATAAATAAATAAACAGGATACTTGGCTCCACTAAAAATCATGATTTCTAATAACAAAAGACCTCCAATGTCACCAGCTAATCTCAGTCTGTTTCTTTTTCTCAGATCTGATATTTTAACCTCTTACCACCTTCCTCAAATACCCAATCACATCCCTACCCCATTTCTAAAATTCTTACTTACCTACCAACCAGCTGTTCATCCCCAACTCCTTATAAAAGAACAAGATCACATGTACCTACAACTCAGTTCATAATTTTTCCATTAGAAACAATACCTTTCAACTTGGCTTCACTAAAAGTAAATGCTTACTTGAAATTGCTGGTTTTGAACTTGATATCTCTCCAACAAAGATTGGCTCATCATCATCATCATCCTCAACCTCTTTTACTTTCTTCTGCCACGGTTCCAACTCTTCTTCTTCACATTCCATAAAGAGTTCTGCCATTTTCAATTTTCTAATTCTCAAAAGGAAAGCAAACCTATTTTCAAAAAACCAAATCAATACATAATATGATACTTAAGATCTACTTTAATAATCCTAATAGAAATTTCTGAATTTATATTTGTAGTTAGTACATGGTAGCAACAATGAGAAACTCAGAACTCACTCTCTTAAATGACAGATAACTACCAACCCGTAGATAAATAGGTAGGTAGAGATAGAGATAGATAGGTAATGGTTGACAGTAGTTACAATGGACAGGAAATTTGCAAAGTGAATTTCAGTTATATGCCTGGAATATGATTATATCTATAAAAGTGATTTCACTGAACAATTATCTGAAAAAAAAAAACCAGTATTAACAAAAAGGAGATAAACTAAGAAGAAAAGGCAATAGATGTAGATATATTAGAAAAACTGAACTAAATTCAGGAATGCCAGGCACAGAGCAAAGCAAGAATGAGGTGCTACCAGGGGTGTCCAACCTATAGCTGGTGTGCCACACGCGGCCTGGAATGGCTGTGAATTCTGCCCAACACAAAATTTACTTAAAACATTATGAAATTTTTTTGGTCATTACGTGTCACAATGTATTTAATGTGTGGCCCAATACAACTCTTCTTCCATGTGGCCCAGAGATGCCCCTATACGAAAATAAGGGAACGAAATGAGGCTTATTCCATTCAGGGTAATTTCTCTTCTACAAAACTATGTCAAAAATCATTTCTTGACCTAACGTTATTTAAATGTTTAGTAGGCCACCTGCCAAAAAACAAGGCATTCTCATTTTCCCAAATGTCACTAACATAATAAACTGATCTCTTGCTTTTCTAAACCATACTATATTACTAGTTATATAAAGTTTTTCAAATCAAATGATTAAAATTATATGTCAAAGTCCAAACTGAGCTCCTCAAGAGTATATTTACCTCTACACTTTAGATAGGCAGTAGGTACACAGTATATAATAATCTATGGACTAGGAAACAAGGCAAAGTCAGGCAATGCCTAATTTTAAAAAAATAGGGGAAATATTAGTATACTGATAATAAAAGTATCATTTAGTTTCAGTTAGGATATGTTATGAGCTGAATTGTATTTCTCCAAAATTTATGTATCAAAGTCCTCAACACCAGTATTTGGAGTCAGTCTTCAAAGAGGCAATTAAGTTAAAATTAGGTTACTAGGGTGACAGCTAATTCAGTATGACTGGTGTCCTTCAAAAAACAAATCAGGCCCTAGCTAGGTGTTTCTGTTGGTTGGAGCAACGTCCTGTGCACCAAAAAGGTGTGGGTTCAATCCCTAGTCAGGGTACATATAGAAAGCAACCAATCGATGTTGTTCTCACATCAATGTTTCTTTCTCTCTCCCCCTGAAATCCCCTTTCCTCTCTCTCTAAAATAAACAAACATATCCTAGGGTGAGTATTATAAAAAAAGAACAGATCAAGACACAGATACATATACAATGGTAAGACCATCTGAAAACACGGGAAGCAAACGGCTATCTCTAAGCCAAGGAGAGAGGCCTGAAATAGGTCCTTCCCTCGTGGCCCTCAAAAAAACAAACAAACAAACAAACAAACAAAACAACCTTAGCAGCACTTTGATCTTCTAGCCTCCAGAATTGTGAGAAAATAAATTTCTATTGTTTAAACTGTCCAGTCTATGATACTTTGTTATGATAGACCTAGCCAACTAATACAGAAGACAATGGATGAATTTCTTCATTCTTTTTAACAGGGCAATGCTGCTGTCAATACAATGCCCTTACCTCTGTATAATTCCCAGTGTATGCCTGTAACTGAGGACAGTACCAAACCCTATATAAACTATGTTATTTCCTATACATATATGATGAAGTTTAATTTATAAATTAGGCACAGTGAGTGATTAACTACAATAACTGATAAAATAGAACAATGATAACAATATACTACAATAGTTATGTGAATGTGGATGTTATGTCTCAAAATATCATGTAGTTACCCTTCTTATGAAGTAAAATAAAACAATGCCTACGTGATGAGATGAGTGAAGTGAATGATGTGGACATTGTGACAGCATTAGGGTACTGTAAGGGTCACTTGAACATAAGCACTATAATACCTCAACAGTTGATCTAATAACTGAGACAGCTACTTAAGTGACTAACAAGACAGGTAGCGCTATGCAGCACAGATACAATGGACAAAGGGATGATTCTCCAAGGGTGAGTTGGAGCTGAAAAGTATGATTCTATCATGCTATTCAAAAAGGCACTTAATTTAAGATTTAAGAATTGTTTATTTCTGGAATTTCCTATTTAATATTTTGGCTGTGGTTAACTGTAGGTAACTGAAACCACAGAAAATTAAACTTCAAATATGGGGTGAGTACTGTACATCGAGATATATTTTTGGGCAAAAATTTAAAGACATACAATAGCTTTATGATTTTTTTAAGAATTATTTTTTGTCTATGCATATGTGATTATGTATACCAATCTGGTAATAGTTATCACTGAACATAGAGAGAAAATACTTCATTTCTACTTTACTCACTTTTTAATTTCCATTATTTGTTTTTATGTGAGTGTTTGTTACTTTAACAATCTAAGAGTTTTTAAGGAAATGTGCCTACCTCTCATCATTTCTCCTGAAGCAAAGTTATCAATATATAAGCCACATATAATAGTTATCAGTCGTGGCAGCAACAAGTACTTTTTGGCTGAAAAGTGTTGTTACCCATCAAGATGCAGAGCTGACTTTCTGTAAATTGTTGTCTAAGTAATGACACATGGTATCAGCCAAGTTTATGAGTCATTTTATGTAATGCCAAATATTGAAACACAAAACTTGGGATTCAGAAATTCTCGGACCTAATTTTATCTCTAAACTCACCAAGTGACTTCAGACAATACAACAAGTTATATCTTAGTTTTCCTTCCTATAAAATATAAATACTTAATACAAGAATATTTTTATTAAATTTAATGCACACGTATTTCATCTTTTTTTCCTATAAAAAGCTCATTTTTTAAATTTGACTATGTTTGACATATACATATAACTCATTTACATAACTGGTTCATTCCTGAATGAACCCAAATTTAGTAAGTAAAATGGTGATTCTATTAAGCAATTATTACTTAAATAAGGTCTGAAGTATTAAATTATACATTTTTAAATACATCCTTTTGTAAAAATGAGGAAAAGTCTGAATTTTCAAATGCTAAGTAATACTAATCTTTTACTGTTACCTATTCTTGTTTCAGATATAAATGAAATTATTTCCATAAGAACACAATTTTAAATAAATTTTGGTTCATATTTCTCTGGTTTTTATCAATAAATTTAAAAAGAAAACTAATTAGATATATTTTATCATAGATTAATTCATTCAAAAATAACCACTCATTGCCATCTGTATGCAAGGTAATGTCCTAAGTTCTAGGAAAAAAAAAACAGATTAATGTCATAGACTTGAGCTTCAGAAATTTACAGTCTAGTATGTCTATAATTCTTTGGGCTTCAAAAACAAATGCTGTTGGAATAATCATTTAAAAACGCATTTGAATTGCTTTATTTAAAATAAGAATTTTAAAAAGACCTACTCATACCAAGAATACAGAATATTTTTTAAGAGCCGCAATTACACAGCTTTTGGGACTCATCATCATCTTTTTGTTAAATTATCACATAAATACCATTTAGCAAAACTCTAAAATTAATACTTAATTTACAAATATTCAAGTAATAAAGACCTATCCATATGATCAAGATATTGCTGCCTATAACTATAGAGACAACTTTTAAGATAATCAACTTCAACAGCTTTAGGACCACAGTAGCTACTTAGAGACCAAAACTGATACACTCACAAACACCCTAAAAGGAAATCCTCATATGCAATTAGAACTATAATTTCAGCCTAAAGCTACACTATGTAATACAGTAGTCACTAGCCATACATGACTATTTAAATTTAAATTAATTAAAATTAAATGAAATTTTAAATTCAGTTTCACTAACCACATTTCAAATGCTCAAAGCCATACACATGGCTGGTGACTACTGTTCTGGACAGCGCAAGTACAGAATATTTCTACCGGACAATGGTGGTCTAAAGAATCAGTGCCATATTTTATCCTAGTTAATAAAGAAACAAACAGTTTCATGAATTCCTTTGGCATCTCAGCTACTGGGGCATGCCAAAACCATCACCACAAAAACTTCTCTGAAGTCACTACTTCAGAATTTTGGTGGTAAGGCATGGAATTCTAGGAAGGATTAAATCAGCTGCCATTTGAAGTGGATGATCCAGTAAAGATATGGAGTGGGAATCTCGAAGTTCCAAAAAATCTTTGCAGCTCCTGCAGTTCAGAGTTGGCTCCAAAACAGACAGAAAAAGAGAACACTCTTCCTAAACTACTGACTCAGGTAGAAATATCATGCCCATGTTTAAAACACCTGTTTCTATGGAGAAGAAAAAATTAATTCCAAGTAACTGACTTATCAAACATTTTTTAATTCATTCACTTTGAGACTGCCAAAACATAATTATAATTACTATTTTATTTTATTGTTTCAGCTTTTACATAGCTAATAATAAATTATATCTTAACTAATTTTTCTATTAAAGTTTTTAAAAGTCAATGGAAATTTAGCTCTAAATTTTAATTGCTTGTCAAATTTACTTTTATCCATTGATAGATATAAACAGATGCAATGTCACTGTAAAATAATAAAGGTAATATATTTGATCTAGTACATGGCAAACACTATACCATAGGTGTGCTATGGACTAGATGTAGTCCTACTTAATTCTCTGATTAGAGAAAGATTAAGCAGTTCCACAAACCACAACTATAGCATCTGAACATAAAAAAGAGCAGTAGGGTAGCAGCCAGAAGAACCAAGTGATAGCCCCGGTACTGCCACAACTTTCAGTTAAGCCACCTTACAATTCCAGGTCTAAGCTCTTAGTTCAAATGAATGATCTCTAAGGTTCAGCTCTATACTTTATACTTCACTGTAAATTGCACACTTTATATTTTAAAATAGTATACAACTGTATTAATTTTTTTTACGAAACACCAAACAGATCTAAACTGTGCACAGCTTAACATGGTAATCACAAGAGAAAAACAATTTCAACCAATTTTCCACAGTTCCAGACAACAGTGGCCTCTACTTGTATTCTAGAAATGGTATACTTTAAATATTTATTAACCATAAATAGTAAAACTTGCTAAAGAATAAATGCCAGATTTAAGTGCTAACTCAACCACTTATTAGCTGTATGATCTTGGGAAAGTTAGTTAATCTCTGTGCCTTGCTTTACTAAATATATCTTATATCATAGATTTACAATGAAAATTAAATGAGATAATAGACATAACACACAAGCTCAGTGCCTGGCACACAGAAATCACTCAATAAATCTCAACCATTTTTAACTCTGGACTAAATACTATTTTAAAGAACTCTAAGGGCAGATCACAACTGTGTTATAATGGAATTTACAAGCTATCAGCTGAATATTTAGAAATCATTTTGTTATATAAGATCTTTATTACAGCCATATTTCTCATGATGAAATTTTAGCTTTATATGCCTCCTGGAATGCGGCTGTCAAATCTATCTTGCCATATTTTCATCTTTAAAAAAACATTTATAAACTATTTAAAACACATATGACAAATTTGTAAAGCATCATATAAACAAAACACACACAATTTATCAACATGGTTAAATTATATACTACTAGTCTCATAAAATAAAACAAGTATCTAATTAAAAAATACCAACACATAAACACATAAAAATGGCTCTGGCTGGATGGCTCAGTTGATTAGAGCATCATCCCAATATGCCAAGGTTGCAGGTTCAATCCTCAGTCAGGGAACATACAAGACTCAATCAATGAATTCATAAATAAGTAGAACAACAAATCAATGGCTCTCTCCTTCCCTCACTCTAAAATCAATAAATAAAAATGCATAAAAATTAGCATTGGATAAAGTATTTATAACTTTTCATCAAAAAACCTGCCTTTGCTTTACATACAATCCTGTATTTTAATTTCTAAAAAAAATCCTTTTTTAAAATGAGTAGGTGGTAAGTAGAATACAGAAGTGAATGTGAGGAATATGGTGAATACCTACATAAGTTCTCTATCTTCTCAAACTCTAAAGTTAGACCAAAGACATTGAAATAGAAAATGGAATGACAGTAACCAAAGGGGAGAGGGGAGGGAATTTCAGGGGAAAAAGGGAAGGGATTCTAGGAACAAGTATAAAGGACACATGGACAAAAACTAAGGGGGGGTGGAAATGGGAAGGAGGTGGGGAGCACTGGGGGGGGGACTGGGACGGGAGTAAAAGACAGAAAACTGTTCTTGAATAACAATTAAAATAAAAAAATAAAGAAAAAAAATAAAAAAATCAAGTTAGAGTTATTCAATGAAACAATCTAAGAAACCACATTTACACAATGGAATGCTATGTAGCAGAAAGAAAGGACAGCATGAATGAACAGGAGAGTATCATGCTAAGTGAAATAAGCCATGTGTCGAAAGAGAAATACCATTTGATCTCATCTATAAGTGGAACTTAATCAACAACACAAACAAGTGAGCAAAATAGAACCAGAGATATGGAAATAAAGAACAAACTGACAGCTACCAGAGTGGAGAGGGGAGAAGGGGAAGGGTCTAGTCAAGGAACATTTATTAAAGGACCCATGGACAAAGATAGTGGGGAAGGACTGAATGTGGGCGATGAAGGCAGTAGGGCAGGGAAGAGTAATGGGTGAAAAATAGGGACAACTATAATTGAACAACAATTTAAAAAATGAGAAAAAAGAAACCACATTAAAAAGTCAATCTTTGTTGTTTTTTTTTCTCATCATAAATATAACATTTAATTAGGAGTTGCACTCCTAATCAAGAAGCTGGCAACACCAAAACCAGATATGATTAACTTAATGTAAAAGAGAAAATACAAGACAAGAAATTAATATAATCACTTCAAATAGTGAAATTTTCTATTCAAAATAAATACAGCATATAAAAATAAAGTACAACTAACTCAAACTTAGCATGCTAAGATTAGCATGCTAGCAGTAACAACTACTAAACCTTTACCAATTATAATTCAAAATCACAGAGTAGAGAAGAAAATAATACATATTGTATATTTGTTACCAATTAAGTCTGTATTGTGAAAGATGTAATAGTTATTGTTGTTTTCTTGTAACATGATATGGAATAAAAGTAGCAAAATAATCTCCCTAAAAAAGGAAGCCTGTGCTTCAGCAAACTGCTTAAATCTACAAATCAATCTAAATCAGCACATAATCATTAAAAACATCTAACTAAAAGGAACCCTTCTTCACAACAGGGTATGGGGTATCTCTCTTTGCACTACATCCAGGTAAAACTCCCGGCTGATCCTGATTCAGGCTGCAGACCTTTAACTCTAGTTACCACTGTCAGTCAAAATTAAGCTGAGTGCAGCAGGGCAGCCATTATTATTTATTCTGCACAGTATTCTGTTAAAGGTATGCATCTGCATATCCCAACAATTTCTACTGATGTTTACATACATGAAAGAAGTAGTTAGACTCAGTGGCTTATATATCATTTTAACAAACGAAAGGGGATTTGGGCTTCGATAGACAAATCATAGGGAAGTAACTAGGAAATAGATGAGGGAACTAATTAAAGATAAGGGTTATTTTAGTTAGGTCTGTTTATGCAAACTCATCTCATTATCAACTCTCCATCTCAGGTGATAAAGACTCTCTTCCTGCCCTGGTTGGTGTGGCTCAGTGGACTAAGTGCCAGCTGGTTGATTCCCAGTCAGGGCACATGCCTGAGTTGCAGGCCAGATCCCCAGTAGGGGGCCCTGGAGAGGCAACCACACATTGATGTTTCTCTCCCTCTCTTTCTTCCTCTCTCTCTGAAAATGAATAAATACGAAGGTCTCTAAAAACAAAGTAAAAGTGACAGAATAATATTAAAATTCTGTCAGAAATACAACTTGTGACAATTTTTTTAAAATTTAGAATTGGCTTACTGTTATCCAGGAAGAAATATTCCTTTGTTGGCAGTAACAGGTAGAACAGGATAGAACTCTTAAATGTCACAAGTGGAAAGCAAAATAAGTCAATTGCACATATTGTCATTTCAAACATATTTGATGATTCTTACTGTTCTAAGAAAAATGAGTTATTCTTCTCAATGAATTTGCAAGCATCAGTGAATTTTAAAAACCTTGAATAAATTAACTGTAAGAGTTATAATATAAAAAAAGACTAAAGGAGGTAGATACATTCAGTAAAAATGTCATTACCTATACTTGCAAAAAATGACCTGAAGATGATGACCTATGAATGATATTAGTGCAGAGAATGCTTTTCACTGTATGGGGAAAGCTTCAATTACAAAACTGTAAGTTACCAAGTAGACTATTCCTCTTACTATTAATTAAAGAATTTACAGGAACTAATTAGAGAATTTTGTCTTACCTTCTAAACATAATGTTCTTCTGCACAGGTCTAAAAGTAGGAAGGATAAAGCAAGATGTTCTTTGTGTGGATACAAAGGTTGGTTTTTTTTTAAAGTACTACATTGTAATAAGAATGCTTGCCAAGAGCATTCAAATGTGACACATATTCATTGTAAGGGAGGTATGCAATTAGATGATGCTTTATTTTTTTTTGCATTTTTCTAAGCAAATTCTTATTAAAATTTCTAATAAGTTGTCTGACATTATCCTTCTATACTTTTGTATATCATATAAAATTATATAATTTAAAATGTTAAAAAAATAAAATAGTTCCTTTCAATCTAGATGATAAAAAGCAGTAACTATTTTTCATGGCATTCTGAGTGTTAAAAGAATCCTTAAAAGAAAATTGCTTTGTAGAAACAAATAAAAATTCTAAACAAACATTTTTGGTAGTTATGGAGTAAACTGTCATTTATATCTTTTAAAAAGACTTGACTGAAAAATCAGATATTTTTGAGTCCTCTGAAGCAGGAAAAGATAAATTGTTTGGGATTACATATTTAATTATATATTTAACTAATTTAATAAATATTAATTAATTTAATTTAATATTTATTTAAAGTATGTTAAATATTTTTCATCTTTCCAAAGTTATTTTTGAAATAACAAATTATGTCATCAATAATCTCTAATTTCCTGTCCAGTAAAACTCTAGTTTACCTTCTACTTACAAAAATTGCTTTTCCATTTAGGTACATCCCCTGCCCAATTCATATAGAAAAAACAACAACAAAAAATCTTGATATGATTCTAAATGTTCTCTTGAATAAAGAAAACAAGTAAATGTGGGAGAGGAAGGCACAAAATTATTTATACTTTTTCCTTTGCCCTCCTCTCCCCTACTAATACTGTCAATGCTGACCAGTAAAACACTGGACCAAAGAAGCAGGACTGGATTAGATAGCCTAACTGGAAAAGAATGGATTGAAGTGGGGATGTTCAGATTTGTCGCCCTCCAACATCGAACTACCTCAGAACTTTTCTATTCATTCCAGCTCACTACTTGTATAAGGATCCTAAGCAGATTTTCAAAGACCATCTTTCTGACATCTACTTTCTGCTCCTTCTCCCTTAACCATCCCAGGCTCTGACCCAACATTCCAAGATCCCTAAACTTCATGTTACTCCTATCCTCCAAATTTGCTCCCCTCCTTTACCTGGAAACACCCATTTCAAAAGGACTGCTCCCAATATGTCATATCAGATTACTGCAAATAAATTCATACCAAATAGAAAGGACAAAATATCACCTCATAGATGACAGTGCTCCTTGACTTACAATGAGGTTACATCCCAAACTGAAAATACCCTAATCAGAGGTGTCCAACCTTTTGGCATCTCTGCACCACACTGAAAGAAGAGATGTCTTGGGCTGCACATTAAATATACTGCAACACGTATCACCAAAAAAAACCTCATAATGTTTTAAGTAAATTTATGATTTTGTGTTGGGCCAAATTCACAGTCATCTGGGCCGCAAGTGGCCTGCCAGCCACAGGTTGGACATCCCTGTGCCTAAGTCAAAAGTGAATTTAGTACACCTAATCTACCAAACATATTAGTTTAGCCTAGCCTACCTTAAATGTGGCTCGGAACACTTACGACACTATGCTATCTTCCAAAAGGCCCGAACATCGCTCAATACATCATGAGTTATGAACTATGCCATGAGTTTTACTTGCTTCCACAAACTAAAAAGGACTGCTAACCACAAAATTAAGAGGGCTGAGAACAAAGACCAAAATGGTGACAGGACATTGTATGCAAAAGGACCGAAGTGCAACACAATAACTATGTGTTTCTAAAAGAATTTAATCACTCCACACCACAGCCTCTAAATATAGAAGGCTCTCTACCAGCGGGGGAGAGGTGCCATTAGAGCATAAGCTCACCCTTCACAATTCCATGATCACATCGAGTTTCTGCTCTGCTTTGTGAAACTCCATCTCCTACTGGTGTGAACTAAACCTTGGTTTGGGTACCTGACTCAGAAGGGTCTGCAACATAATCACCTACAGTTGGGAAAAATTATTTGGTTGCAGCAATCATGAGAAAATATCAAACCACCTATCACTAACCCAAGAAAAGATCAAAATTTAAAATTCGAAGCATAGTTTCTACTGAATGTATATTGCTTTTGAACCATAGTAAAGTTGAAAAATTGTTCAGTTGAACCACCTGAGGTCAGGGACCATCTGTACTTGCTAACTGCAAAAGGAAAATCCTTACAATGAAGAGGCTATCATAACCACCTTATCCAAGAGATCAAATTTAAGATTCCTAGTAGGATAACCCCACTTCATGCACCTTCTGATGTATAATGTAAAATATACTGTATGATATAGATAAACCCAAAGAGAAGGATACTGTCAAAAAATACAGAATGTAGATTATTTTTTTTAATCCTCACCCCAGACTTTTTTTTAATTGCTTCTAGGGAGAGGAGGGGGAAGGGAAAGAGAAACATTGATGTTAGGGAGAGACATCATTCAGCTGTCTCCTGTACGTGCCCCAGTGGGGAATGGAATCAGCAACCTGGATATGCCCAGATGGGGAATCAAACCCATAGCCTTTTTGATGCTCCAACCAACTGACCCACCAGACCAGGGACAGAATGTGGGTTATTCTACAAGATCACTGGCCTAGTCTCTTCAAAAGGTCAATGTTGTC
The DNA here is from genome assembly GCA_004027735.1 of Carollia perspicillata. NCBI lineage: Eukaryota > Metazoa > Chordata > Mammalia > Chiroptera > Phyllostomidae > Carollia > Carollia perspicillata. Next base: position 31,729 of record PVKM010005191.1, read on the forward strand.
ACACACACAAAACAGGTGGGAACAGCACTAAATTAAAAAAAATTAAAAGAAACTAACATGAACGAATGTAATGCATGATTGGATACTGGTTCCAAAATAAATGATTAAAAAGGACATCTGGGGGACCACGTGAAAAATGTAAATACAGATTGTAGGAATTCTTCTTAACTGTAAGCACGATTGTGGTACTGTAGTTATGTAGAAAACTGGCCTTAATATTATGATATACATACTGACACACACACAGTATAGTTTGGTATGAACTGTCATGATATCTTCAATGGGCTCTGAGAATGTTTACTTAAGAGAATGTGAAACAGGTAGATAAAGCAAATGTGGCAACATTGTAACAACCATTAGAACTATCCGCTATTCAACTTTTCGACGTTTGGGGAAAAACTAACATGAAAAATAAAAATAGGTTGAAAGGTTCAGAAATGAATTCTTAAAAATAACGATGTTTTAAAAAGAAGGGGCAATTGGGTGGTGTATCTTAAATTCGGCAGGGAAGCCTCCTTGCTTCTTCCCCATACACACCACACTCTCTTTAAAAATACAATATAATATAGCGAATTGAGCACTGAAGGAGGACTCAGAAGACCTAAGGCTCCAGAAATGGCTCTATCACGGCCCGGCCATGACCTCAGTAAAGAAAGAACTTTCCCCAGGCTCTTTCCTCACTTTCACAACAGTTCTGTTAGAGATCGCTGCAAAAGCGGTTTTGAGGTACAAATCCACGGGTATCAACGACAAATACAAAAGCAACATACAATGGTAAGAGGATGTGCACTGATGTTTTCAAACACCCAAAGCACGCAGCCCTTAGCTCTGCAAACCGGGGCCTTGCACAGGCCCGGCGTCTGGGAGACAGCCGGAGTTAGCACAGCGATGCCCCCGAAGCCGGACCCCTTCCTTACAAACGCCCAGAGGCGGCTTAGGTCCTTCAGAACTCGCCTCCTCCGCCTCGGTGTCCTGTTTAATGGCACTCACAGACATCACATTCTTAAGACACCGTCCAAGCCCGAAAACCCTAAATAAATAAATATATAAATCGTAAGTGCGCAGAATTTTTAAAGGGCCCTTCGCCAAGAGAACCCCGGGAACGAAGGTTTCCAGGGCTTCCAGAAGCGGGCTCACTTTGACGTTTCTCCTCTCTAGCCAGATTTTTCTTTAAAGCGTTAAAACTTGAGGCAAGTAGAGCAGGATAAAACCTCAAAGTGAGATCATTCTTTCCGTCTCACTACACGAAGCCGGAAAACTGGGTCTCCCCGTCCACGTTTCCCCTCTGGGCCGTTCCCCCGGAGACAATACAACGGAACGTCTGCAGCAGAGCGGGGAAGTCCCTGTGCCGAGAACGAGGGCGTGAGCGTGCCGGGACCGGTCACCCGGGCCGGGGAACCTGGGCTCTGCGCTCTCCCACGCCTGAAAGTTCGGAACGGCCAGCGGACGCCGGGGAGAGCTCTCGTGAGAGGAGCACGGGTCTCCGCCAAACATCAGCCCAAAATGTACGGGAAGACCGAAGGGCGAGGGCTCCAGAGACAAAAGCCAAACCAGGCTGAGGGTAACAGGCGCTGAGGCCTCGGGCAGTGAGGAGGAGGAGGCGGTGGAAGAGACGCAGGAGCAGGCGACCGCAGCAGCGGCCTGCGAGGCCCCAGCTTGCCACCCGAGCCGGCTGCCGTGTCGTGGCGCGATCCCTCCCACGCCAAGGCCGGCGCAAGATGGCGGGCCGACCGCCGCCGCGCCACAGCCGGTCCCCTCCCCCGCTCCCTGGGCGCTCTCGGCGACCCGCGCCGGCCTCGACAGCCCCAGCCCAGCGCCCCCGGAATGAGGCGGCGCAGGCCGCGCGGGAGGGCCTCTGCCTGCTGCAGCGCGGGGCGGGCGGGGGCGGGGGGCGCTTACCGTGAACGGAGGGGATCGGCCTGACTGGGGCTCTGAGGAGGAGGAGAAAGAGGAGGAGGAAAAGGAGGAGCACGAAAACCTATACCGCAGCAACGGTGGAGGCTCCCATTGCAGAGCAGGCAGCTGAGCTGAGGGGTGGGGGTGGGGGATTCTCATGTAGCCTGCGCACTGCTTCATGGGTAGAATCCGGGTCAGTCTCCAAACCTCCGGGCTCCCTTTCTTCCCGCCGACCCTGGGACTCAGGTTGGGCATGTGCGTGGAGCCGGCCCTCGAGGGCTGCGGAGCCCCAGCCACGCACCCGAGGTAAGCAGGTAAGCGAGGGCCCCAGCCAGGTCCCATGCCACTGTGCCACTGTGCCACTGTGCGTGCCTGCCTGGTTGATTGGCAGCCAGCCCGGGGCAGCAATTCCAAAATCGGGGCTGCACAGAATCCGAAGGCTTGAACCTGAGTTGCAGGGCCTCGCTATGTGTAATAGCTAGTTCTCCGCAGGTTTGGGAGGTAGGAAGGTCTAGGAAGAGAGACACCACTAAAGTGGAACACTGCGTTCGGCGTGAAGACAAACTAGGTAAGAAAAAGAAGTGGTCAGGTTCTTTTAATAATTTGCTAGTTTTTCCAAAGTTGTTTCAAACAGACTATTTTGCCCGTGTTTCCTTTAATTCTTGACTCTGCCATAGGCTGCCTGTAATAATGACAACAATAAATAAAGTTAAGATAAATGCGTGTACAAGGACACTTGCCCAGATACTGCTTGCATAAATGCTTATATAAACACTGTATTCTGACCTGTAAGGAAAGGTTCCTCTCCCAGTTGTCCTCACAATATCAGTGGCAATAATGGTCCAGCTCTCAAGAGTGATCTGGATTTGAAATCTTGCCTGTTGTTAGACTCTTAACACACATACCATCACTGCACACAACATTCAGTCACTGAATTGCACCATTATTCCTGCCTATTTGAATTAGTTTCTTAGTCCCCATTCTGACTGCTCCAAGCTCTTCTCTGTTGTTCATCATTATAGTTGATTCCTTACTGATTACCACTCCCAGATCAATCTTCCCCAAAGGCCACTTTCATCACCCCTAGAGGCCTGGCATGGCTACAAATAACCATGACCTCTTTTCCCAGCTGGGCCAAGGATAGTCTTCCCAGCTTTCCCTTTGTGGCTTGCCTTGAAAATAAGCTTTATAGCAAAAGACACAGAAAAATCAAAATAACAAACATGGAAAGCTGAACATTCAAAAATCTTGGTGCATTCTTAAGTCATATTTTAGATGTAACTCCTAATGTTAACAAAGCATGTGAATATGAAAGTGAACTTAAGATTTCACACTGTGTTTTGGAGCCTGGTCCTCAGTTTGTAGAGACAGAAACTTGAAGTTGTTAGCCCCCAGAGCTAGTTTAAATCCAGGGGTATGATTCATTCATGCCACCAATCTTACTAGAGACCAATAAATAAACCCAAATTCCAATTTATACCTTTTCTTTTTCCATGAAAAACATAACCGCCATGAAGACCAGAAAACTCTGCTCAACACATTTACACTCAAAAGGACCATTTACATGAGAAGCGAAATTATGGAGGATGTCTGCCAAGTATGAAATCAACACATAGGAAATAATTTGGATGACTTATTTGACTACCCTATCCTCAAGCTTCCTCCCTTGTCTTCTAGAACACAACTCTCTTGGTTCTCTTGACTTACCATCCATACCTTCCCATCATTTTTCAGAGCTTCTTGCCTCTGACTTGTATTGCCTGGCCCTTTCCATCCTTTCCTCACTGAGTCTCCTCATAGTATTCATTCTGCTTGAGATCATGTTCCACTGTTCCCTGACTGTAATTGGTATAGGTTATTTCCCAGCTTTCATACCACAACTTCTGTTTTGTTCACTCATGCAATTTGGGTGGAATAACCACCCTGAATTCCCAAGAATGATCCCACTGAAACAATAAAAAATCACTCTTTCTTCCCTTTAAGCCAGTTTTTGTTTCAGAAGCCAATCAGAGTGAAGCACAGGATTTTTGCTTGTGGGCAAAAGTGAAGTTCTTTCTTTCTCTGGATGATATGGTGTTCAAATGTAAATACTGGAAGAGCTACATTTTTTTTTTCTTTTCTACTAAGGAGAGCCAACTGAGAATGAGACTAACATGTGGTGGAGGAAGAGGTGAGCAAATCAGTCATAGGGAAAGAAAGTCGATCCCTGAGAGCACCAGAAACTTTCCAGTCAAACCCAACCTGAACCCATGCTACCTTTAGACCTCTGTTATATGAGCCAATAAATTCTGTTTAAGCTGAAGGAGTCCAGAATAAGCCACTGTAGCATAAAAAATTATTTTTAGCTGAAGGCATTTGAATTCCTGAAATCTCTCATCTGCCTTAAAGGCAGAGCCTCCCCACCCCAAAAAAGAAAAAAAAAAAAAACCCAAAACACACCTCAATTATCATAAATCTCCTCCCAGGGAACAACCAGGAAAGACTGATTCTTACCACTAGAGATAAGGAGAATTATCACCATACCTAAGTAGATATTGTCACAAAACTTACCATATCTCTAATTTATTCTAAGGGCATATTTATCTTTCCTAAAAGTTACTTGTTTTCCCATAAGTGCCCTCTTTCCCCTAATGCTTTTTTTCACAGAGTGTCCTTTTATTTTCCTTCCCCTTTCACCTATGGAAAGGATATATAAGCCACAGATTCTAATCACCTCTGTGAGTCACATTTCTTTATGAACTCCCCTATATAGTATGTGATTCAAATGTCTTTTCTCTTGCTAGTCTGCCTTTTGTCAGTCTAATTCACAGCCCCCCCCCCAAAAAAAAACTATATCTAAGAAGGTAGGGGAAAAGATTTTCCCTCCTGACAAAGGCAGTTTGAGTTGGGTTTTCTGTCACCTGCAATTGAAAGCAACTGTGGTGGAGACAAGGATAAATATTCACCATCTTATTTTCTTCTTATGTAACCAGGAAACCAACATTTCCTAGCTTCCTTACTTTTATATCAGGCCATGTGGCCATTTTGGGCCAGTGGAATGCAGAGAGACGCAGTGATTGTCCAATCTAATTCTGACCCTTAAAATTTCCATTAATTTATAGTTCCTTTTTGGTGTTTACATATTAGTCTGCCAAACACAGAAAACTCTCAGGAGCTAAAGGATGGCATCGTCATGAGACATGAGACCGGGGGCTTGGGGGCAAGTGGAGAGGGGTAAATGCAGACAACTGTACTTGAACAATAAAACAAATTTTTAAAATGGGGCCTTGGGGTTCTTAATAATGATACGAACACATCCTCCACACTCATTGGACTGGTGAGAGCAAACTATAAACCTTTATTGGGTTATGACACTGAGATTTGAGGGTTGTTATGTCAATGTAAGAAACATCCAAACCAGTAGAGAATTTTTATAAGCTTATTTGAGTCAACCTGACCAATGCTATGGAGCAAGATCTCAAATGTTCCAGAGGAAAACAGTTTGTAGCTTCTTTTATGCATTTGCAATTTAGAAGGGAACTATGGAAAATTACCTGGAGGTGGGAAAACACAAGGCAAGGCTCAGATTACAGGATAGTTAACATGATTATGTACTTTCCTTAGGGTGGTTATTTCAAAAGCGTGTTAACCTAAATGCACAGAAACAATGCAGAGGGCTTGCTTAAGGCAAAGGTGAACCTTTTACTAAAGAAGTTGTGTGCCTCGAGCATGACCACCCACCATGACCTGCCCACTCAGGAATTTATGATCAGATTGTGCTGTGAGGTTATTTTCCTTTTTTCATCCACAGTTACAATAGCTACAATCACTAACCCTGATTAATAATAGAAGTAGTGGCCTGTTATAACAAAAAATCTAAAATATGTGACATTGGTTTAACACAGCAGTCGTGTAGGAATTAAGGAAACAGTAGGTGGGATAATTGAAGATTCAAATTCAAATCAAATTGAAGATTTGACTATATTGTTGCCTATAATACATTAGAAGGCAGATCAGTACAAGTACATAATTTGTACTTTTAAGGGAAGGGAAGAATTCAGAAAGCAATATTAACAGTGGGTACTGGTGATTTTTTATATGATTAGCAAGGTATTACCAGAAAGTGATGAGCGTAGAATAAAATTAACTAATTTACAAAAAGAATGAAAAGGAAATAGAGAAAGTCCCACATTTGGTGGCTTTGCAGTGTTGGAAAACACATTACTTCCAAAGAGAAAGAGAAAAGGCTTTGAGTGGGGAAAAAAGGCCCAAGTAGGATCGTGGCCAGGTGGCTCAGTTGGTTGAAGCATCATCCTGTGCAGCAAAGGGTTGCAGGTTTGATCCCTAGTCAGAGTGCATGTGTACAGGAGGCAACCGATCAATGTTCCTCTCTCAGGTCAATGTTTCTCTCTCTCTCTCCCTTCTTCTCTAAAAGTAAATTTAAAAACCATATCCTCAGGTGAGGGTTTTTTTTTTTTTTTAAAGCCCTAGTAGGACTTGCACAAAATGACTCCACCCTTAGGAAAAGATCAGATTATAAATGTATCAGGTAGCCTCAAAGGAGCAGCTATTATTTTCCCCTCAGCTTTATTGAGCTATAACTGACCAATACATTTGTATACACTTAAAGTGTGCACCTCGATGATTTGATATACATATCCACTGTGAAATGACTACCACAATCAGGTTAATCATTTCACATATGGTATTTTACTGTGTGAGTCCTTATCTGTCTCTGTGTGATGTGAGAAAGCTTAAAATCTATTCTTATCAATTTTCAAATATACGGTAAAGTATTATGCCTCAGATCCTCAGAACTTAGCCATCTTACAACTGAAAGCTTGTACCCTTTGACCAGCATCTCCCCAAAGTAGCAGCTGTTAAATTGAGAGAGAGATCTGGTAGAGAAAGTAGAGAAACAAGGCAGCTTTTAGCACTATATCTGCAGAGGGAATATTGTTGGTGCTTCAACCATTACTCTTGTCTATTTTTACAACTATTTTTCAGTGCTCCCGTTGCACCAAATTTCACTCTGCTTTTACATCCAAGAACCAGGATGTGCAACTCTTTTTCAGAGGACTATACACTTAGGCTAGTAGAGCCACTTTGTCAGCATTCACAGATACTGGAAGTATCTGGGAATTTATTATACATGCCCTTAGGGCCAGCTTTTAACCAAGGACTGTTAATGCAGGAGTGTGACAGTCCTAATTCCCCTGACTAGGTGAGAACAACTATGAGGCATAATTTACACTGCAGAATTCCTCTACAGGGTCAGGCTGAAACTACCCTCTGGGTTCTGTCTAAAGTTGTGCGTGTGCTTATGTGAATATTAAGCTATTGCCCCAGCTCCAAAGCCACCCTTCATAACTCAGCTTTGTGATGCTTGTGTCTGGGAATCTTCAAACCAATGTTTTGTTTTGCCAGCTGCTCCCTGTTATATTCCACTAATAGAGAATACTAAAGGGAGACTGCAAGGCTGAAAGAGGGAAAAAGGATTGCTCCTTCCTCTTTACTTCTAATTGGTTTATGTTCTTAATGAGGAATAGTGAAGACATAAAATGAAGTCACTATAATAAATCTACTGAATTACTAAAATCAAGTAAGTTGAGGCATGAGGAAACAATTCCATTCTTGTTTTAACTAGCCTGGAAACTTAAACTTTTGAACTTTCCAGTCCTGCGTCAATGCCTGGGTATACATCAAACCTTCCCTAAAGGACCAAGGAAAGAAGGGTCTTATATCCAGACTGCTGGTCATATAGAGGATTGCCACCTTGGACCAATCCAGAGGCTCAATATGCAGAACTGATTTATCTAAAGAATGTACTTTTTACTATAAGAACTTAGCTTTTCTTTCTTCTTTGGAACACTCTGGGTATTGTCTCGATATGTCTACAGTATGCAAAATCTGAAGCTACTTGCTTTCCGACCTCCGTTGTAGTTAGGAATGTGCACGTGATCTAGGATCTACCAATTAGACACATCTATATCACATTATGAATTAGAAGCTAATGGCATGAAAAAAACTCAGGTTGATTGGTTTGTTTGTTGCATAACTTTGACAATGCATGGCAGTAGAAGGCACCTTAACCAGTTTCTAGAGTCAGCAGTGCCAGTAGTTGTAGCAATGTTAACTGAACGGCATTTGGGGTACTGTTGCCCGCTGCCACCCTCTAGGCAAAAATTCCAGAGGCAAAGGTTTGGTGAAAAAGAAAAGGGGTCTTTATTCAAAAGCAGTTACTTAAGTCTATCAAGTCACAGTTTCAATCATTAAGCCATCAATTAAGGCTACACTCTAACGCCCGAATTCTCCTGTCTTTTCCCTGTTATTTTTTAGTTATCTTGTTTCTATAGGGTTAGTTTACACACTAAAAACAACATAATATACAAAAACTACACAATTCTGGAAGGATGGCAGGCTTCTGTCTCAGAGCCTGTTCCCTTGAGAACAACCAAAGAGTAAACCTGCGACCCACTGCCAGGCCAGACCAATCCTAGGTTGTGCCCAGAGTTCCTTTCCATCCAAAATACCGTCTGTTGGGAAATGCAGGCAGCTGCAGCATAGTCATCCAGGCGTCTTCGAGGAAGAGCCTCGGAGCCGGAGCCAGAGCCAGAGCCAGAGCGCTGTTCCTGAGCAAGAGAGCCCGCCCTCTTTTTGTTTCTATTAGCTGTGGAGGCATTCAGCTTCTCAGCCAATCCTGTCCTAGACTGCCCACAATTGCCTTGGCAAACCCCTCTTGTGGCCCCTCCCTATTTCACTGCCTTAGTGATCTGAGTTATCTTAACTAGATCTCTCTGATATAAGCAACAGTGGTGAGAGCAGTTCGATTTTGGGGTGATGCTACTGGCAGTGACAACAGTGTCCTCTCTAGCCTAGTTCTGCGTGATTTTGGAATTTATTCCTGGCTGCATGGTCTCTAAGATTGGTTTGTAAGACTTCCAAGAGACTTCATGGGCTAACCAGAAGCTCCTAAATAAATTTATTTTCTGCTTGAATAAGCCAGAGTCTGTTTCTATTGCTCACAACCAAGAATTTTGATTTACACAAGTATAATACTCTCCTTTCTCTCTCCCATTTTGCTTCACATGTATGAGTTTGGGTTATTGTTCAGCAAATATTTCCTCCTATATATTCCAAGTATACTTTCCTGCCCTGTTCATGTCGGGCTTGATAAGTTTTGCTTTAGCCAATGAGATGTGAGCATTTGTAATTCAAATAAAAGCTTAAAATATGCTTGACAGTTTGAGCTTTCTCTCCTGTACTCCAGTGATGAGTAGAGCATACCCCAGGTGGCTGGTGATTATTCAGCCTGGGCCCCAGAGTGAGACATAAGAAGCAAACCACATACTTCAAACAGCCACTGATTCAAAGACAAGGGACACCTGGAGCCACCCTGCATCTGATCTTCATCGTCAAGCTTAGAACCTTAAGCCTAGAGTCTCCCACAGAGCTATGAACAAGGGAATGAGCTTGCTATTTTAAGTCATTGCATTCCTTCTCATTTTTTAAATTGAGGTGGAATTGACATAAAACATTATATTAGTTACAGATGTATAATATAATGATTCAACACTTGTATATATTGCAAAATGACCCCCACAATAGGTCTAGTTAACATCTGTCATTATAAATATTTAGAAAAATTGTTTTCTTGTGATGAGAACTTTTAAGATTTATTCTCCCAGCAACTTTCATGTATGTAATACAGTATTTTTTTTTAAATATTTTATTTATTTATTTTTAGAGAGAGGAGAAGGGAAGGAGAAAGAGTGGGAGAGAAACATCAACGTGTGCTTGCCTCTCATGTATCCCCTACTGGGGACCTGGCCTGCAACCCAGGCATGTGCCCTGACTGGGAATCGAACCGGCAATGCTTTGCTTCACAGGCCCATGCTCAGTCACCAGCCAGGGCTATGTAACACAGTATTATTCACTGTAGTCACTATCTGTACATTTTACCCTCATAACTTATTTATATTATAACTGGAAGTTTGTACCTTTTGACCACCTATACCCATCATGCCCCACCTCCTGCCTCTGCCAACCACCAATCTGTTCTCTATGAGTTTGGTTTACTTTAGATTTCACATATCAGTGAGATAATACGGTATTCGTTTCTCTCCTTCTGATTTATTTCATTTATCATTATGCCCTCAAGTGTCATTCCTGTTATCACAATCTTATTCCTTTTTATGTCTAAATAATATTCTATTCTATATATGTATATTATATGTATAGTTAAAAATATAAATAAAATGTCTTTTTTATTCATTCATCTGACAATGGACATTTAGGTTGTTTCCATTTCTTGGCTCGTGTCAGTAATGCTGTAATAAACATGGGGATGCACACATCTTCTTTGAGTTAGTGTTTTTGTTATCTTTGAATAGATACCCAGAAGTAGAATTTCTGGGTCATATGGTAGCTATTTTTAATTTTTTGAGGAGCTTCCATACTGTTTTCCATAGTGGCTGCACCAATTTACATCCCCGCCTACTGTGCAATGGTTTCCTTTTCTCCACATCTTCAACAATACTTATTTCTTGTCTGTTTTGACCTAGCCATTCTGACATGTGTGAGGTGATACCTCATTGTGGTTTTGATTTACATTTCCCTAATGAGTGGGGATGTGTAAAATCTTTTCCTGTAGCTAGTGACCTTCTGTATGTCCTCTTTGGAAAAAAAATGTCTATTTAGATCCTTTGCCCATTTTTTAACTGGATTGTTGGGGGTTTTTGCTATTAAGTTGTATGAATTCTTTATACATTTTGGATATTATCTTTATCAGATATATGATTTACACATATTTTTCCCATTCTAAGTCACTGCAGTCTTATGCAGCATTCCATATATTGCTGACTAATCCAGTATGTAATCACTGTTATAGCAAAAGTCAACCTATATTGCAATTATTGCTTTGTCTGTTGCCCTCTCTTAGACTGTAAGTTTGTTGAAGATGGAGACTCTCTTATTGGTCTTTACATTTTCAGTGCTTATCACAAAACCTATACTAAATCTCAATGAGTGTTTAATGAATGATGGAAAGCATTCTAAGAAAACTGCATGTTTCAGTCTATTGTACAACTATAGAAGCCTTGCAGAACATTTCTTTATTAAAGGATATCCTTCTTCAGTTGAACTATAGTGAAGTTGACTAGATTAAGCTGAATTGAATAATTGCTTGGCAATACAACCCTCTTTTCCCAAGACCACTCCCTTTTTTTTCATACCTGGAGTTTTGTGTGCTCCTCAGTGAGGTTAATACCAGGAGCAGCTTATAATAAATACAGTCAATGAATATCATTTCAATTTTCTTTTGAAAACTCCTTAGTTACTGATTTAAACAGACTCTTCCTCTACTTCTATAGGAAGCTGTTACTTCCATTATTTATGGATTTTACTAGTTTCGTTTTCAAGTATTAAGCTAATATTTTTGTTTTCAAAGTAGGGCTTATTTGGTGGTATCTCATTCTTACTCCCATTCACTAAATACCTTACCCATGGCTAAGACAATAATAATTTATTAAAGAAATATGACACTTGTTATATTAAGTTTCCTGAGTATGCGAAATTTTGATACAATCATTTAAACTAGAGGCATTTCAGTAGAGACTTAAGTAGAAACTCATACCTCTTTTTATTTTGAAAAAATATACAACATAATTGTTCTCAACATGCCCCTAAGTCTCAGACATTGCTGATGTCTTCAGCTGGAGTAATGATCAGGAATTTGTGATGAGGCTCAGAGATAATCTGAGTATAAGGAATGAGTATAAACAACAAAAGAATTTATATTTTCTCATGGCCACGACCATTTTGATGATTCTGTAACAACTGCAACAAAATAGCTATCTCAAAAAAATGTATGTATTTCCTGTCCTTATGTCTCAGTGAAAGCCCTAAACCAGTAGTAGGGCACTAGATCTTATAGACAGATGGAGTTCTCTAATTATTATGTGATAATACTTGTAAGTAATAAGTATGTGGAAATATATAACATAATACATAAATATGCGAATTGAATACACATGAGCAGCATTTAATCGTCAAATAACACACTTTATTTAAGACATTTAATAATATACATAGTCAAGAGCTTCCAGGTAGTGAACACATGGAGACTTCGGGAGAGTGGCTCAGAGAGGGCATGGAAGCTCTGTGACCTTTGCCTCTCTTCCATCTGGCGGTTCCTGAGTTACATCTTTTATTTAAAAAATGGTAGCCTGGTGCACTCTCCCTCCCAGGTGCACTCCCATGACCTTCCCTTTCCCCTCTTTTTCCCTACACAGGTGTGCATCTTCTAAACTCTAAAGGAACCCATGAGACTTGCAACCGGGGAGCAATGGGCAGTGGCAGCTCAATCCAGGCAAATCCCCCAAACGTGTCCCTAAAGCCCCCTTTTCATTGACTATGGAGTCAGCTGACATCAGTCTCACTTGGCTCACTTCTTCCCCATGACATTTCTAGAGAGCCAAAACAGCCCCACCTAGTCTCTTTCCAGTTTCTTCTTCTACATAAGCCTTTCCTTATTTCACTGTCCCCAGCTTTAATAAATGTACTTTCAAAATAAAAAAAAAATAAAACTGGACCCTGGTTGGTATTGCTCAGTGGATTGAGCACTGGGCTGTGAACCGAAAGGGCACTGGTTCCCTGATTCCTAGTCAGGGCACATGCTTGGGTTGCAGGCCAGGTTCCCAGTGTGGGTGTGCAAGAGGTAACCACACATTGACATTTCTTTCCCTCTCTTTCTCTCTCCCTTCTCCTCTGTCTAGAAATGGATAAATAAAATCTTTTTTAAAAAATTATAATCTAGTTTTTTGTGGATTCTTTAGAGTTTTCTACATACATGATGATGTCACCTAAAATCAGATAATTTTACTTCTTCCTTTCCAATTTGGATACCTTTTATTTATTTTTATTTTTTCCCTAATGACTTTGGCTAGAAGTTCAAGTACAGTATTTAACAGAAGTGATGAAAGTGGGCATCTCTGCTTTGTTCCTGATCTTAAAGGAAAATCTTTAAGTTTTTCACCATTGAGTTTCATGTTATCTGTGGGTTTGCCATATATGGCCTTTATTATAATTTATTGAGACAAATGGAAAGGAAAATACAATATATCAAAACTTACAAGATAGAGCAAAACTAGTACTAACATGGGAATTTTTCACAATGAATTCCAACATAAAGAAAGATCTTATAGTCCTGACTGGTGTGGCTCAGTTGGTTGGGCATTGTCTTGCAAAGCAAAAGGTTGCTGATTCGATTCCTGGTCAGGGCACATGCCCAAGTTGCCAATTCGGTTCCTGGCTGGGGAGCATACAAGAGGCAAGTGATCAACTGATAGATGTTTCTCTCTCACATGTTTCTCTCCCTTTGTTGCTTCCTCCCTTCCCCCTCTCTAAAAATAAATAAACTCTTTAAAAAAAAGAAAGATCTTAAATAAGCAAAGCAAGGAACCAGAAAAAGAATAACTAATTCCAAAGTCTGCGATAGCAAGGAAATAAAGATTAGAGCAGATATAAATTAAATACAGAATAGCCCTGGCTGGTGTAGCTCAGTGGATCAAGCATGGGCCCGTGAACCAAAGGATCGTGGTTTGATTCCCAGTCGGCACGTGCCCGGGTTGCAGGCCAGTTCTCAGGAGAGGACACAACCATACATTGATATTTCTCTCCCTCTCTCCTTCCCTTCCCCTCTAAAGATAAATAAATAAAATCTTTTAAAAACTAATAAGTTAAATACAGACTAGAAATACAATAGAAAAAAAAAACTCAGTGCTTTTTTAAAGAAATATTTTCTTTATTTTTAGAGAGAGGGGAAGGGAAGGAGAAAGAGTGGGAGAGAAACATCGATGTGTGGTTGCCTCTCATGTGTTCTCTACTGGAGACCTGGCCTGCAACCCAGGCATGTGCCCTGACTGGGAATCAAACTGGCAACCCTTTGCTTCACAGGCCCGTGCTCAATCCACTGAGCTACACCAGCCAGGGCGGAAAAAAAACTCAGTGCTTTTGAAATGATAAACAAATTAACAAACCCTTTGCTAGTCTAAATAAGAAAAAGAGAAAGGCATGTAAACAAAGTAAGAACTGAAAGAAGAGGCATTACAACTGATGCCACAGAAATGTAAAGGATAATGAGTGACTATTATGAATAGTTACATGCCAAAAAATTGTATACCTAGAAGAAATCAGTAAATTTCTGAAAACATACTACCTCCTATACTGAATTGTGGAGAAATAGAATATCTGAACGAACCAGTGATAAGTAAGGAGATTGACTCAGTAATCAAATAAAAAAAAGCCCAGGTGAGATGGCTTCACTCGTGACTTCTTCTGAACATTTAAAGAATTAACACCAATCCTTACACTCTTCAAAAACACTGAAGAAGAGGGAATATTTCTCATTCACGTTATGAGGCCAATGTTATCCTGAGACCAACTCTAGACAAAGGCAATATAAGAAAAGAAAACTACAGATCAATATCTCTGATGAACATGAATGCAAAATCCTCAGTGAAATACTAGCAAACTACTCAACAGCACTGCAAACGTACCATGCACTCTGACCAAGTAGCATTTATCCCTGGAATGAAAAGATGACTCAACACTTAACAAATTAATTAATACGATATGCCACACACTAATAGAATGATGGATAAAAGTCACATGATCATCTCAATAGGTGCAGAAAAAGCATTTGACAAATTTCAACACCCTTTCATGATAAAAACTCTCAACCAATGAGAGTTATAAAAGGAATTTGCCTCAACATAATAAAGGACATATATGTTACTTTTAAAATATATACATAATCACATTTATGCATCATAATAAAAAATAAATGACAAAGAGTTCACAAAATGATAATCAGTGTTATTCCTAGTTTACTGAGATATAATTGACACATAACATTGTATAAGTTTAAGGGGTAAACATAAATATTTCATATATGTATATATTGTAAAATGATGACCACAATTATTCTACTTAACATTCATTACTTCAATAGTTACTTTTTTTCTTGTGATGACAACTTTTAAGACAGACTCTGTTAGCAATTTTCAAGTATATAATACAGTCCTGTTAATTATAGTCATCATGTATATCACTGTACATTACCTCCCCAGAACTTATAACTGGGAGTTTTATAGCTGTACTCTCACACATTTCTTTCAATCCCCCTTCCTATATCTGGCAATCACCAATCTATTCTGTTTCTGAGTTTTGATTTTTGTAGACTCCATATAGAAATGAGATCATATAGTTTTGTCTTACTTTGTCTGACTTATTTTGCTTGGCATAACACCCTCAAGTTTCATCCACATTGCACAAATGGCAGGATTTCCTTAATTTTATGGCTGAATAATATTCCATTTGTGTGTGTGTGACATTTCCTGTATTCATCCATCCAATGAAAATGAATGCTTAGGTTGTGTCCATGTCTTGACTATTATAAATAATGCTTCAGTGACCACAGTGGGTACAGATATCTCTTTGAGATAATGATATGATTTCCTTCAGATATATACCTAGAAGTAAAATTCCTGGATCATCTGGTAGTTTTATTTTTAATTTTTGAAGAACCTCCATACTGCTTTCCATAGTGGCTGCACCAGTCTGCATTCCCATCAACATGCTAGGGTTCCCTTTTTCCACATGCTATCACTTGTCTTCTTTTTTTTAATTATGTTTTATTGATTATGCCATTACAGTTGTCCCAATATTTCCCTCTTTACTGTGTATTTACCTCTTTAATGTGTAGACCTGCTCTACATAGTACCTGACTTTCCTCCAGCAATCACCTCCCCCTTAGTTCATGTCCATGGGTCATGCATATAAGTTGTCTGGCTTCTCCATTTCCCATACTATTCTTAACGCCCCACTCCCCATCTATTTTGTACCTTCCAGTTATGCTCCTTAACTCCTACACCTTTTTCCCCATTCTCCTCCTGCCCCCTCCCAGCTGATAACCCTCCAAATGGTCTCCATATCTATGATTCTGTTCTTGTTCTTGTTGTTTGCTTGATTTGTTTTTGGTTTTGTTTTTTAGATTCAGTTGTTGATAGTTGTCAGTTTGCTGTCATTTTAATGTTCATAGCTATGAACATTAGCTTGAACATTAGTTTGTTGATCTTTTTCTTAGATAAGTCACTTTAACATTTCATATAATAAGGGCTTGGTGATGGTGCACTCCTTTAGCTTTTCCTTGTCTGGGAAGCACTTTATCTGCCCTTCAATTCTAAATGATAGCTTTGCTGGGTAGAGTAATCTTGGCTATAGGTTCTTGCTTTTATCCACTTTGAATACTTCTTGCCAGTCCCTTCTTGCCTGCAAAGTTTCTTTTGAGAAATCAGCTGATGGTCTTATGGGAACTCCTTTGTTGGCAACTCTCTCCTTTTCTCTTGCTGCTTTTAAGATTCTTTCTTTATTTTAACCTTTGTCTTTTTAATTATGATGTCTCTTGGTGTGGTCCTCTTTGGGTCCCACTTGTTTGGAACTCTGTGTACTTCCTGGATTTGTATGTCTATTTTCTTTGCTAAATTAGGGAAGTTTTCTTTCATTATTTTTTCAAGTAAGTTTTCAATTTCTTGTTCTTCCTCTTCTCCTTCTGGAACCCCTATGATTTGTATATTGGTATATTTAAAGTTGTTTCATAGGTTCCTAAGCCTCTCCTCAGTTTTTTGGTGTTTTTTTTTTTTTAATTCTTATTTCTTCTTTCTGTTCTGGTTGAATGTTTATTTCTTCCTTATGTTCAAAATTGTTGATTTGATCCTGGTTTCCTTACTCCCACAATTGCTTCCCTGCATATTTTTCTTTATTTTACTTAGCATATCCTTCATTCCTTCCTTTATTTTGTGACCTTACTCAATGAGTTCCCTGAGCATCCTGATCACGAGTGTTTTGAACTTTGCGTCTAATAGGTTGGCTTTCTCCATTTTGTTTAGTTCTTTTTCTGGGGTATGGTTCTGTTCTTTCATTTGGGCCATATTTCTTTTCTTTGCCTCCTCAGTTTAGTGGACTGCCTGTTTTTGTTTCTGTGTATTAGGTAGAGCTGCTTTTACTCCCTGTCTTAGTAGCATGGCCTATGTAGAGAAGGCCTATGTAGGGTAATTGCCTTAGGTAATTGCCAGGGTAGGGCAACCAACTTCACTGCTTTGTGGCTCTGTATGTGCATGAGGAGGAGCTTGGAGAAGGACTAATGCTGCTGCCTGGCTTCTGGAGGCCTGCCAGGCACTTGCCCTGATTCTAGTCACCTCACCTACCCCCTGT